>JARQZK010000823.1:12500-308969 GCA_030704885.1 Cynegetis impunctata | reverse complement strand
GAAAAGAATGTCAAATCATCCCAGCTATTAAAATATTAATTTCTATGATAAATTCTTCTGGGGATTCCATAAAAGATCAAGTAAAGATCGCCTAAATCGTCATCGAACAAAATTATTCATAATTATTTTTCAATAAAAGTCACAAACATGAGACAATTAACAATGAATACAAGCCGCAGCTAAAAAAAAGACAAATACCACAACACAACACGCATGCCAAATAGTAAACTTATTGACAGATTGAGGTTAAGATGACATTAAGGAGAACTTCAAGCGGCACAATTCTTAGACTTAACTAAATCATACATAAGGTACTCCTTAAAACTCAGTTGATTACCCGTGCAAACCAAATTGTGATTTTAAGGTCACCTTAAAGTTAAGCTTCACTTATCTTTCGCTGTACAAATGGCCCTAATAAGTATAAAAGCGTGGAGCTCTTTTGGTATACCTACTTAGTTTTATTTAATTTCGACACAGCGTTAATTTAGCCATAGTCATTTAACAATGAGAATAGTAGGTAGTAGGTATCAGAATTTAGATTATTTTATATTTTTTAGTGTAATAAAAGCGAGTTTCTTGGGTTTTAAACAGTAATTTATATTATTTTTTCGGTTAATAGGTAGATTTATATCTAAGAGCGTAGGGAACGTTCTAATCATGGAGGCTAAGGGCAGTGATGATTTAAAAATCCATCAGACTCGTACAAATTAATTGATAGACACTTGACATGAGAACAGAAGTTGTCAACTTGATTTATCACAAAAAATGCGATGTTGTCATTTAAAAAGCACAGGGTGATTTAAAACCTGAGATTGGCTATTAGGCTATTAATCATATTTGAATAAATAAACATACACATTCAGAACCTTTTAAATTTTGGCAGCGTTGCCATTTTGGGCAAAATAGACTAAAGTTTATATTTTTAAAAGAAAATAGCGTATTTTTTTTAGATAAATCGATACTTTTTTAAATTTCAAATAAATAATTAAAATATTTTTCAATAGTTTACTACGTTGCCAGTTTGGGCAGTATATAGCCATAACTTTTTTATTTTTCGAAAGGCAACATCGCATGTTTTTATAGTAATGAATGCCGTTTATCTTCTATTTTAGAAATGGATGGAAGAATACCAAAGAAATAGTAAAGAAACTTGGTCAATTTCAAAAACTTTTAAAGTAGCCTCTGATCGGCCCAGAAATCTATTTAAAAGGATATATCACTGCCATTTTAAGACGACTACACGTAAAGTTACAAAAGGAGTTCGGAATAAGCGATCTAAAAATATCGATTGTCCCGCACAATTGTTAATAACAATTCAAAGATTTATTAAAAGCAATAAAACAACAACTGTATATCAAGAATATTCTTGTATAATTGAATTACGTAACAAACACAACCATAGGCTGGACGTTGCTGAAGCACTTCTAGAAAGACCTGTAGGATCTGACGTAAAAGCAAAAATAATTGAATTATTCGAAAGAGGCCATTCAGTCTCGTCTGCTTACCTGTATGAAAATAGAAGAGTTAGGAGATAGTTATGAAAATTTTGTTTTTGATAGACATCATTTTCGTAAAAAAAATATGATGTGTCTACACTATGGAAAGTAAATTTTAAAAAACATTATGGCGATTATATAGGTCCCAATATGTTACTTAAGCGAATATGAATATGCGATTGCACTTTGTACGCCAATAATGCAAAGAACACTTGAATTGCCTATATGTTCTGAAATAATGTTTGTTGATGCAACAGGCAATTGCGATAACCAAAACCACAAGATGTACTTTTTTATAACGCAGTCTGCCGCTGGAGGTTTGCCAATAGGCTGTATTATCAGCAGTAGCCAAAAATCAGATGTTTTTGAATTGGGTGTTGAAGGTCTTTTTGAAATCCTTAAAATTAAAATAAATTCTAAAGTCATTCTTACCGATGATGATTTAGCGGAAAGAAACGTATTACGTAAATATTGGCCATCCTCAAATTTGTTATTATGTACATTCTATGTCCTAAGAGCATGTTGGCGTTGGCTAACAATGGCAAAAAATTCTGTATCAAAAGAAAAAACACAAAAATACTATGCCATGTTTAAAAATATTTTATAGTCTAAGACTAGTAGAGACCTCGAAAATTCAAAGCAACACTTTTTGGACAACTGTGATCATGAAAACTTTAAAAAATATGTTGAGAACATGCTAACAAGAATACAGGAGTGGGCAGTTTTCTATCGGCAAAACCTTCCATTGAGAGGTACAGACACAAATAGCTATACAGAAGTTATGTTTCGCTTATTGAAAGATATTCCTCTCGAACGCACAAAAGCCTTTAACGTAACACAATTAGCAGATTTTATTGTTACAAGCTTTGAGTCATATTATAAACAAAGGATTCTGGATTTAATTCTTGGTCGAGAGTCAAAAGTTGTTACCTCTAGGTACCTCAAAAACTATAACACGAATTGTAAAGTGATATCAGCAAATATGGAGCAGATGGAGTTTACCGTTCGGAGTGAAACAAATAATCAACTAATTTACAAGGTTGATATGTTATGTTGCAAATGTACGTGCCCTGTGGGATTTAACGGCAAATATTGTAAGCATCAAGCATTAGTGGTTGAAAATTATAATATTTTATCGGTTATAAATAATCTCTCCACAAACGCTAAATTAAAGTTGTACGAAATTGCAACCGGCAATAACGAACCTGAAACCCATTTTAGAGTGTGCTTTCACATCATCAGCTAATACGTCCGAGAGTGCGTCGCACCAAAATAAAATATCTTCATCTCGAAATGGAGCATTGCAGCTTAAAAACAAATCCTGCTTGCCTTCGGAAAATGAAATTGCAGAACTGAAAGCTAAATGGATATCGTATTCTGATGATATAGTCACTAAACTTGAACAAGATCCTCAACAATATGATCCTGATATACAATCACATTTAAATAATGTAGATAAATATGCACACACAACCTTTGCATTACTTAGTGGAATGCATACTGCATTCAAATATAAAGGAATTTCGTCAAAAAATAGGACTTCTGCCACAACAACTCGCCGCAAAGGAAATAAAATTCCTATTCAGCCAACGTCAGTGGCAAGAAGAAAAATGGGAGGAAAAAATGCTTTTTCTGTAAGAAGATCTATTGGAAACAGTGGGAAAAAACGTAGGGCTTGGTGGTAATAAGTTCAGAAAATAATGTTTGTAATCGCGTTTATATTAATTTTGTTGTTATTATCATTTAGTAAGAGTTGCTAATGAATTAGTATTTTTGTATTAGGCATCCATTGTGTGTTTTTTTAAATTTAAATAAATAAATAAGATCACCAAACTTTTTTAACTAATCACTTAGGTATCATTGCATGATTTACGGTATAAACGTTGTGTTTGTGAGAAACGAGTTACCAGTTTTAGTTGTAATATGTCTCTTACATACAAGTTATACTTCGGAATTTTCCGATCGTTATTCGATGGTATTGTGCGTCCGCTACAAACAAATATGCCTCCCGGACTATTATAACTTTTGTATCAAGAAATGGAACAGCATGATTTGTCTTTCTTTCGACCGTGAATTGAATGTGTTCGTTATGACTATTAAACTTGATCAAGGTATATTCTATTTGGCTACTGGGAACTGCACATATAATGTCATCCACAAACTTTTTAATTATGGGAAAGGTACCATTTACAATACTTTGTCCAGAACGTAATCCATCACCATCTTTGCCATTATCGTACTTAAGGTAGAACCCATGAGAGATCCAACAGTCCTTGATCAATATACTGAAACGTGACAATCTAAGAATAGCAATTAGGAATGAGTTTGTGCTGGGGAAAATTTTCACAACCACAAAACAAAAAATTTCTATTCAAACACAATCGAATGTAGTTTACAGGATACAGTGCTCATCCTGTAAATTGTATTACGTAGGCCAAACCTCCCAACAACTCAAACGGATTACTTAACAAAAAAGTTATGTGAAAAATCCTAAGAAAGGTTGTGCTCTTGCCGATCATGTAAGACAAATGGATCATAGTATGAATTATCAAGATGTCATTGTGCTGGAATATGAAAAAAATCTTTAAAAAAACGGTCATTCCTGGAGATGTACCACATTGAAAGAATTTCCTGTTCCATGAACTCTCGATCGGACATAAAAAATATAAGCAACATATATTCCTTTTTGCTTCATTACAATTCAACAATTCAAGCAAATAGTTACTAGAATTTGGCACTAGACATGGTTACAGTATTGGAAACTGTCACTTAATTTCAAGAATTGGTCAGTGGTTCGAACGAACAATTTGTGACAGTGATTATGTGTTCCAGCCTCAAAGTTGCTTCGGGGATCAAGGAGCAACAATTGACGTCAAATTGACAGGAGATTTTTTAGCTTTTAGCTAATAACTTATAATAATTAATAATTGTTTGTCTGCGTGAGATTTACTTAAGTTCATTGGTTCTCTGTTTTGCTGAGTGAGAGATGTTCCTGAAGATTGTTTTAAGACATGTCGTTTTTATTTTTAATCTCAACTATTTGGTGATTTCACTGATAATGTTTTATTCTTTTAAATTTGTAGTCATCGTCTTATTGCAGTGTCCTGAAGAAGGCTATAAACACTAATCGAGCGACGACATAAATTAATGAAGTACGTACACTAGGCCATTATTTATCCGTTTCAACCCCTTATTAAGTGTTAATCAATATATCAAAATACGGAGGTATATCTCGACAAATTTATATATATATATATATATATATATATATATATATATAATAATAATAATAATAATAATAATAGTCTTTATTCTCATAATCAAAATACAACATTGAATAGAAAACAAGTCAAATAAGGAAATGATTTATGATCATACTTAAGATGAAAAAATCATAAATCAAAAGGACACTCAATTTGTGGTTCGATCGTGTTCGTACTCAAAAAATTCACGCATATCATAGGGCTCGATGTTGATGAGATATTGAAATACTTCTTTTTTTAATTGTTTGTGGCTTTCAATGATCTGATATTTACGTGGCAAAGTATTGTAAAGTTTGCACATATACTTGGCGTTTTTTTCTGATAATGTTAGAGAATGACTTCGGACATGAAAATATTGAATATTTCTGGTACAGTTAACATTTCTATGATGCCGAAAATATTCACTATGTTTAATTAAAAATTGGAGACAACAATAAATATACAATCCAGGCACCGTTAGGATGTTCAATAGTTTAAATTTACCGCGACAAGATTCGCGTAACTTCATTCGTAGAATTATTCTGACGGCAATTTTTTGAGTAGAAAAAATTTTGTTTATGTCCAAGCTGTTTCCCCATATGACAATACCGTAACCTAATATGGACTGGAAGTTTGAATGGTACACCATCTTGAGAACCTCTAAACCTACTGTTCTTGTTAAGATTCTTAGCGAAAAAATTACAGAGTTAAGCTTCTTTCTGACGTTCTCAATTTGTTTGGTCCACCTCAAATTACAATCCAGAGTGACTCCTAGGAAATTTATGTGTGAATTTATATCTGTAGTTTTTTCCATTATGTTTATTCCTGCCGGTACTTTTATTTTTGTATGAGTTGTCTTAAAAACTACACACTCTGTTTTGTCTGCATTCATGACTAGGTGATTCTTTCCAAGCCAGTCCGACACCATTGAAATAGCACTTTCTGTTTCTAATATCGAGTCTTCCACTTCCTTTTTTGTTACTAGAATATTCGTGTCATCAGCATACATGAAAAACTTTGGGCATTCCTGAAAGATATTAGGCAAATCGTTTATATAGATTAAAAAGAGAAGTTGCCCCAAAATACTTCCTTGAGGAACCCCAACCTCAAGTTTTCCATCGTTCGATATCACCGTCAACATCCATAACTACTCTTTGACATCGACCATGAAGGTAATTGCGAAATAAATCCAGTTGTTTATCCCTGATTCCATAAATTGATAGTTTTTGCAGCAGATTATCATGATTTACACAATCAAATGCTTTGGACAGGTCTATAAAAAGACCTACTGGAGTTTCTCCCCTCTCTAATCCTTCGATTATGGACTGCGACAATTCGTAAATTGCTGTCATTGTATTTTTGTTTTTTAAAAATCCATGCTGATTTTTTGAGAAAATTTTACATTTATAGAAAAAGTTCAATAGCCTATTTACCAAGAGTTTTTCAAAAATTTTCGAGAACGAGGTAAGCAGACTTATAGGGCGATAATTTCCCAGGTCTTCAGGATTTCCTTTTTTAAAGAAAGGTTTTACTACGGCAATTTTCAAGGATTGCCGAAAAATTCCCTCTTTGAAAGCTTCATACATAATGAAAGCTAAAGGCTTGGCAATATATGACATAGATGCCTTAATGACAGTCATTGGGATACCGTCATATCCGAAAGAGCTTTTATTTTTCAATTGCTTCACCGTATTTATCACTTCTTCCTTAGTAATCCTGAAGAGAAAGAAAGATTTGTAATTTCTCACAAATTTTCCATCGAATGATGTGAATGATATTTTGGAACCTACATTTACAAAATAGTCATTGAAGCGGTTTGCTAATTTCGTGGGATCTTCAAAATTATTTGAGGGTAGTCTGGACTTTTACCTGTCATTTGACCAATGAGTTTCCAAACAGTTTTGTTCTTATTTGTTGAGGTTATTATTTTTTGCATCACATAATTTTGTTTCAATTTTTTTATTTCCTCATCGTATTCTGATTTTGTTTTCTTATAGACCAAAACACAATCGGGATCATATTTCGAGAGAATATATAGTAAGTCTAAGTAATTTTTGATGCTCTTCAGTCTTGGAGAAGGTTCGTACGACTGTTTAGAGAATTTAGACTTTTGCACGAAAATAACTGGAAAGCATTGATCAAATATAAATTTATAAATTGAAAAGAATTTATTCCACAGTGCCTCCACGTCTCTACCGTCATAGGACCCTATGATGGCGTTCCAATTTTCCTGGCCTAATCTGTTCAAAAATAATTCTGTGGTTTGCTTGTTTATAGCACGAATTTGTATTTTAGGGTTATTTGAAAAAGCAGAGTTAACAAGAATAGAAATTTTTTGTGCCGTATGATCTGATATATGTGACGGAGTAACAGATGCCTCTACGTCATCAAAATTTGTAATAATGTTATCTATACATGTTGAGGAATTCATAGTGACTCGAGTAGGCTCTGAAATAGTGAAATTCGCATTGTACGTTTCAATTAGCGATATAAAATTTTGAGCTTCATTATCAGAAGAAAGAAGATTTATATTGAAATCACCTGCTATCACGAAGCATGAGTTTGCATCAGTAAGATTACTGAGAATACAATTTAGTTTATCAATAAATATATCAAAATTTGCCTCAGGTGGGGTATTTGGACGATAGATACAAACAATTACGAATGTCAGGCCCTGAAAATTTACCTCAACTGCACAGCACTCGATGATATGCGGTACACTCATTGAGACAAAATCGGATCGTTCTTTACACAATATACCTTTTTTACAATAAATCGCGCATCCTCCGTGCCTGCCACCGTTTCTGCAGAATTTTGACACCAGTTCGTAACCTTGAATGTAGTACGCAGGAAGTTCTGTGCAACTCTTCCAATGTTCAGTGACAGCGAGGAAATCCGCGTTATGATTGTTTACAAACAATTCTAACCTATCAAGACAGTTTCCTATGGATTGCACATTTTGGTATTAAGACACATCTATTTATGTTAGGTTTTTTAATTTTGCTAGTCGAAATAAAAAATTATTTATTCTCACGCCTATATATATATATATATATATATATATATATATATATATATATATATATATATATATATATATATATATATATATATTTACTTATATATATAAATCGCTCTAGTTGAATTTGATTGAAAAATTGACCTACACCTATTAATTTAAATCTTGTAACATATTTTTTTGTTGAAGTCAAAAACTATTTTAAAAAAATTGTGAACCTTTGCTCACTTGATGATATGCAAGTAACAAAAATTTACTTATTACTCGATGAATCTTGAATATTTTTATTTGTCAAAAGAGAAAAATATATTCAAATTTGAAATTTACAATAATTTTACTTAACAATGTTGGAGTTTGAGCCCATTATCGAATGTAGGTACTGCTATGACTAATTAGTTTCCAAAATCGGGGAGTCTTTTTCATTAAAAAACGATCATTTTATATGATTCATATTGTGACGTCACTGACTGTGTATTATAAGACTGAAATATTTTTTTTTAGAGAAAAACCTTTGTCAATTGCTGAGTTAGAAAGATATTTAGGAGAGTCTGATTCTGAATTCAAACTTTCGGATATGTTGAATACCACTAAAATCTTAGATTAGTTCTTAGTTAAGGTAATGCGTGGGAAGAGTGAATGTGTGAACCAAGCTTAATAAATATAAGAGACACTTTACAGTGCAAAAAGTAAGTGACAATGTGACAATTGAAGTTGACATTACGGTTAAGTTTTAAAAAGAGAAAAGCATGTTGAGCACGAAAAAAGTTGTCAGGAAATTTGTTTTAGGTTTTAGGGCACCTAAGTAGTTGAATAGAATGTATGAAGTAAATTAATGTATTTCAATGAAAAAAATAATCCAAGGGCAATCGCAAGTATCCACAAATTATAAGAGGTTATGGGCCCAGGATTGCGCAGAAATCGCCGGATTAGGATTACCTAGAGGAATAGGGTGCAATAAAAGGCTGGTATAGAAAAAGTCTTAAGAGATATATTAAAAATAAATATGGCCCAAGTTAGGGGACATAGCATAGAACCATTAAATGGTAAGAATTTTTATAATTGGAAGTTCAGGTTGGAGATGATCTTGGCTGAAAATGGGTGTATAAAGGAGGTGCAAGAGGAGACTGATATTAGTGCATTGTCTGCAGAAGCGAAAACAAGATTTGAAAAAACCAATAATAAAGCTAAATCCCTATTAGTACAATGTGTCGCAGATTCGCAGCTTAAATGGTTGAGGGAGCACACTACAGCCCATGAAATGTGGCAGGCATTGGCAGAAAGATACGAAAAAAAAAGGGCTACCAGGTCAGTTGTATTTAAGAAAAAAGTTATTATCTTTGAAATTAAAGGAAGAAGAATGCCTGGAAAAACATATTTTGGAGTTTGAAGCAATTGTAAGGCAGTTGAAGGCCACCGGTGCTGCTATGTCCGAGGAGGATCAAATTTGTAACATGCTTTTAAGTCTTCCCAAGTCATATGATAGTATTGCAACAATACTGGAGAATGAGGGGCCAACTTTTGTGGAGGTTAAGAATAAATTATTTGCTGAATACGAGAAGAGAAATTTGGGGCACAACTCGAGAAGTGACAGGAACCAGCCATTGCATCAAAGTGCATTATTTGTGGAGAAAAGCTGCTATGTATGTGGTAAGAAGGGGCATATCCAGAGGAATTGCAGGTATTTTAGCCAAAAGTTCCCAAACAATAATATGAGGCAACCAGGGAGCTCAAATGGGGAAAATCAAGCCGGAAGCAGGGATGATGTTAGAATGGATGGGAACTATAGAGGTGGTTTCCAGAGTAGCAGAACTGATCAGAGATCTGGTTATCGAGGCCACTATAATGGGGTTTTTTGACGAGGCTTCAACCGAGGCACTTATGGTCATCAAGGGCAGAGCCAACCGAGCTCTAGTACCCAAGGGAGCAGTCGAGGTAGCAATTATGTTGACAGTGGGAATAGTGAAGGACAAAGGCGAGGTAACATTAGTAATGAGGAAGGGTCAGAGTATCAAGATCAAGAAAGTAAGGTTTGTTTTATGGGGGGTCAATTTCAAGATAAATCTGAATATGTAGATACTGAATTGAAATTTTTTATAGACTCGGGGTGTACAGACCACATGGTCAATGACAGGGAATATTTTTCTGATTTATTAATATTAAATCAACCAAGGCAAATTGCAGTTGCCGAGGATAATACTTACCTTTTAGCTTTAGGTGTAGGAAATATAGAGGCTTATTCATATGTTAATGGGGAGAAGGTTAAATGTACTTTAAAAGATGTGTTTTATGTGCCAAATCTAAGAAAGAATTTACTGTCTGTTAAGAAGTTAGATTTATCAGACATAACTGTTATTTTTAAACAAAGCGTAGTAAAATTAATCTCTAAAGAGTATGGGCTTATTATGCAGGGTAAAATGAAAAACTTGTATGAGGTAACATTTTCTTCATTAACGCCCGAATGTATGAATGTTGAATCAGTAGATATGAACTTTCTGCTTTTGCATAGAAGGTTTGGGTATTGGGGTTTCGATTTTAGAAAATATTTAAAAAAATAATATTGTTGAGGGAATCAATAAGAATACTAAGATTCAGAAAGTTGTGTTTTGCGAACCTTGTGTTAATGGAAAAATGTCAAAGTTGCCATATGGGACTCGAACAAAAAGTTCAAGAGTATTGGAAATCATACACTAGGATGTATGTGGCCCAATGACTCCAGAAACCTATGAAGGTTACAAATATTTTGTAACATTTATTGATGATTTTTCCAGTTTTAATGCGGTTTATTTGCTTAAAAAGGGGTGAGGTATTCGGAAAATTACAGGAATATGTAAAAATGGTGAATTCAATGTTTAATGCAAAAATATTAAAATTTAGATGTGATGGTGCAGGAGAATATATTTCAAAGGATCTAGTAGAGTTTTGTAAAAATAAGGGTATCATTTTAGACTATACTGTACCATATAATCCACAACAAAATGGAAAGGCAGAGAGGATGAATCGAAGTTTAGTTGAAAGGGCTAGAGCAATGATAGATGATTCAGGGGTACCTAAGACATTTTGGGGAGAGGCTATTTTGACAGCCAATTATTTGATGAATAGGGCACCAAGTGCAAGCATAGGGAATATTACTCCTGCAGAAATTTGGTATAATAAAAAACTAAATATAAGTAATCTCAGAATTTTTGGTAGTATGGCATACAGTCGCATTCCAAAACAATTCAGGGCAAAGTTTGACTCAAAAACAAAGAGATGTATAATGTTGGGGTATGGCCAAACAGGCTACAGATTGTGGGATATTGAGGGAGATAAATTAATAATGTCGAGAGATGTAAAATTTGATGAGAGTAATTTTCATTTTAAGCCAAAGTTAATTCAAATAAATGAGGAGAATGAGATAGAAAAGAACATTAATAAAAACAAAATTGATAAAGAGGGTTCTAGTTCGGAAAATGAAGAGGGTGAGAATATAGAAGAATTATTAGAGGTCAAGACTCAAAGCTCAGGGAAAAGACAAGTGAAAATTCCTCAGAAATATAATGAATATGAGATGTATATGGCATTTAAAGCTTTAAATTTTATAGGAAATGTTCCAAATTCTTTTGAGAGCCTAGAAAGTAGGGATGATAAGCATTTATGGTTAAATGCAATGGACAGGGAATTAAATTCGATTAGGGATAATAAAACATGGAAAGAGGTGCAAAAGCCAAACAATACTAAAATATTAGATACAAAATGGGTTTTTTCTTATAAAGGGTTAGAAGAAAAAGAGGAAGATAAATACAAAGCGAGATTAGTTGTAAGGGGATTTGCTCAGGAGAAAAATAAAAGTTTGGAAGATATTTATTCACCCGTGGCTAAAATGGTCACAATTCGCGCTCTTTCGGTGATAAGAAATCAATTAAAATTTTATTTTGAACAACTTGGCGTAAAATCTGCTTTCTTGAATGGGGTTTTAGATGATGAGGTATATATTTATCCACCAGAGGGTGTAAAATGTGAAAATATAAACGTTTTAAAATTGGAAAAGTCGTTGTATGGGTTAAAACAATCTTCAAAGTGCTGGAATGACGAAATTAATAAATTTTTATTGGGGCTTAACTTTGTAAAATCAGAAAACGATTTCTGTTTGTATATTCTTTCAAGTCAAAACATTTACTTGCTAATCTACGTTGACGATATAATTTTATCAGGACCGGACTTAGACGAAATTTGTAAAATAAAAAATAAATTAATGACTAAGTTTAAAATAAGGGATAAGGGACAATTAAAGAATTTCTTAGGATTAGAGATAAATTACAATCAGGATTTGGGTATACTAAAGATTTTTCAACAGAAATATATACACTGTTTATTAAAGCGTTTGGAATAACTGTAAAATGTCAGATATTCCAATAGACCCAAAACTAAAATTAGATTTTGCAAATAATCAGACTTGTACTAATAAACCTTTTAGAGAATTGGTTGGTTGTTTAATGTACTTAATGTTAGGTTCAAGACCGGATATTTGTTATAGTCTTAATTACTTTAGTAGATTTCAGGATAGGGCAACAGACGAGACGTGGGGTTATTTAAAAAGAATACTAAGATATTTAAACAAAACTGTAAATATGGGCTTAGAGTATCATAGAAATAGAGAAAATGACCTAATTTGTTATGTAGATGCTGATTGGGGCGGAGATTTGTATGACAGGAAATCAGTAACTGGGTTTTTATTTAAAATATTTGGAAATACTTGTATGTGGGAAACTCGAAAACAAAATTGCGTGTCACTTTCGACCACTGAGGCAGAATTAGTTGCTTTATGTAGTGCAGTTCAGGAGGGGTTGTGGTTGATAAAACTTTTTAATGATTTAGGTATAAGTGTGAAGTTTGTTACATATTTTGAAGACAATCAAGGTTGCATTTCTATTATAAAAAATCCCAGTAATAATAGGCGTGTTGAATATATTGATTTGAAATATGACTTTGTTTCTGAAAATTTAAGAAAGGGACTTATTTATATTGTGTATATAGAAACAACAAATCAACAAGCTGATATTTTAACGAAAGGTTTACCTGTTGTAATTTTTAGTAGGTTAAGAATGTTATAAGGTTTAAAAGATTTTAGTGAGGAGGGGTGTTGAATACCACTAAAATCTTAGATTAGTTCTTAGTTAAGGTAATGCGCGGGAAGAGTGAATGTGTGAACCAAGCTTAATAAATATAAGAGACACTTTACAGTGCGAAAAGTGACAATTGAAGTTGACAGAGTAATTATGACATTACGGTTAAGTTTTAAAAAGAGAAAATCATGTTGAGCACGGAAAAAGTTGTCGAGAAATTTGTTTTAGGTTTTAGGGCACCTAAGTAGTTGAATAGAATGTATGAAGTAAATTAATGTGTTTTAATGAAAAAAATAATCCAAGGGCAATCGCAAGTATCCACAAATTATAAAAGGATACAGAGGAGATTTCTTCGTCGGATGAAGACGATAACGAACTTGGAACATTGATGGAATCATTTGCAGAGGCACCTGAATCTGAAACTATCACAACCGAAAATATTGTAACTGATGAACTAAATGTTGAGGAAATGGCAGCTGATGTTTCCGAAGTGGTGAATTGGATGGATAGTGGCGAATTTAAAACAATTGAATTCACAAAAATCAGTGGAATGCTTGTTCCAAATCCATGTTAATGTTATCTTTTCACATCTACATTCCCATACATTGATAATCTCCCATTTTTTTAGGTAATCTTCCTATGGATTATTTCAATTTGTTAGTAACAGAGGAATTTTACCAGTTGATTATTGAAGAAACCAATAAGTATGCTGAGGAAGTATTTTTTCGAAGGAGGGTCACAGTCGTGCACGTATTAGTCAATGGAAACCCTTAACAATTCCGGAGTTGAAGATATTTCTGGGCCTAACTCTCCACATGGGAACAATACATCTACCACGTATACCTGATTATTGGAAAGACTTTTTGATTTCAAATCCTCGTGATCGATATCTACTAATATTGGGATTCTTACATTTTGTGACAAATCCCAGAGATGATGAAACTAAAGCAGATGATCGGTTGTTCAAAATAAGATCGTTGATAAGTTATTTCAACAACAAAATGGCAGAGGTGTACTATCCCCAAAAGGAATTGTCACTGGATGAATCCATGATACTCTGGCGTGACAAATTAGTCTTTCCTCATTACAAATGGAATAAACGCCATAAATATGGCATAAAATTATATATGCTAATGAAACCTAGCGGCCTAATTGTTAAATTTGCTGTATACACTGGAGCTCTAGGTGCTAGGGCGGCAAAGCTCATGCGGAAAAAGTTGTCTTACACTTGATAGAAAACAAATTAGGTGTAGGGCATTCTTTATACATGGATAACTACTATAACAGTTATTCATTACCTAAGAAACTGCTGCAACAAAATACATATTCAACAGGAACACTTAGGTGTGACAGAAAAAATTTTCTCAAAGATATAACGGATGAGAAACTAAAAAAAAGGCGAAACGATATCTCGTTATTCGAATGGTGTAATGATTGGCAAGTGGCGAGATAAACAGGACGTGGCGTATATTTCTACGGATTACGAACACACGATGGTCTCCTTTCACAGTAAACGGGGTGAAGAAAAAATCAAGCCTCTTCCAGTGTTCCATTACAATAAATTTATGGAAGGAATTGATCGACAGGATCAATTCCTTGCATACTACCTTTGTACACGAAAAACCTTTAGATGGTACAAGAAATTAGGTACGCATATTGTTACTTCTGCTGAATTCATACTTCCTCTATAACAAATATGAAACAACACGAATGTCTTTCTATGACTTTAGAATGGAAATAATAAAAGTTCTATTGCCTGAAGAGATGCACAAAAAATCAATGAACAAAGTTTTGCATCATTTCTTAGTCACTTTGACCAGTCGACGAAATCAAAGAAAACACTACGCAGAAAGTGTGAGTATTGTAGCGATAATGGTATAAGAAAATATACCTCTTTTATGTGTAAACGCTGCAATTATGGATTTTGTCCTTGCTTCCAGAAATTTCATGAACACATGACCTAGATTGTTGATGAAATATATAATTTTATGGAGTGAACATAGACTAGTTCATAAGAATTGCTTGTTTGATTTTTGAAACTATTCATTTCTATGTGTTGTGGCTGTTTATTGATTTTTTGTGATCGGAAAAAACTATTTTCATTTTGTATAGAACAAATTTGTTGTAATAAGTCGTTTTTCATCACTTATGCACTACCATTATTCTGTATCATTTTTACTGTCCCGTATGAAGAAACGGAATGTTCTATTTAGTCAAGTGGAATATTTTTGGCAAGTGGACTCATAGGGTGCGTCGCCAGCATTGCATAATTAAATGTGGTCCGCAGTGCTATCGGCGCACCATGTGCGTTTTTCCATAAAACTGAGAAAAATCAAAATATTTTGGTTTAGAAAGTAAATCATATGCACATCAATTAACATAAACCCGGTGGAAATAGCGTGCAGGTATACATGACCCGACTCGCATGGCGTACGCAGCAAACGTGTTAAACTTTCGATCTAACAAGTTACTGTTTGGGTGTCTCTTCCTATCTTAGTGAAAATCAAGTAAGAGTTATACCTCAGAACGTTATGTAATATTTTTTAAATTTGTTTTAGAGATGGATTTATTAGGAAAATTGAACAAAGTTTCTTCTATAGAACGGAAACCAAAGAAGAAGTTATCCGATCTGATTATCGAGGAGCCTTACAGAATATATGAGGCAAAAATAATTACATCTCAGTTCGGAGAGTCAGTACTTCTAGACTTAGGCGACTACGTTATCTTTTTACCGAAGAGGGTAACGAAGGAATGCAGGCCTCATATAGAGGAGATTACAATAGGAGAATATTCCATCGTATCCAAGGGAACATTTGAAACCGGAAAAACCCATCCAACTACAATCTTCAAACTTATTAAAAACTAGTTAAATAATTTTAATATCCTATAATATTTTTTCTCTCTGTGTGAATTATACAAAAATGAATTTCACTGGTGAATTTACGAAAATAGATCAAACCCTAAAATTAATTCAAGAAAATTATTCTCTGGAATGGAAGTATACAAGTTAGTCAATATCGAGCATTGTTTTATTTCATATTAGATGAAGGATGTTATGTTTCGTAGTTATTTATGAACAATACGGCAAGTACTTGAGGCCAAGGTCTCATGTCATTGGTATCTTGTATAATAATTATATATAAACCAGAGGGAATCTCTGATGGACAGACTTAGCTAGACGCTGCCCGAGGGTTTAGCGAGAAGTCTAGAGTCTACTGTAAATAAAGACTAAAGTATAAAGGTGGCCCTTCACGTACAGTTATCCGTAAGTTTTGGAATGACATTCCTTTGGTTCATTCAAAACTCGAGCGTGAAGAGCACACACATTCCAGGCGCGTAACGTTCCCGTCGCGCCAAAAAGAATTTACATCGGCTCGAAATCTTGGCGCGGAGGGACACACGGCGCGCGTGAAAAACCTGTTTGTAGATGTGGGTCTGGTTTGACTCCGACGTTAAAAAACAATAGACAAACTGCGTAGGTTTGCAGCGGAAGAGAGATGGTTGCGTTTCTAGGGCATTCTGTACGCGGGTAGCAGGTTATATCTACGCCAAAGTAAGTAAATAATTAGTTTTATGTATGTATGTCATTAAATTTCACAATTGTTTCAGAATATCGATAAAAGATAAAAGGGTCCCTCAGTTGTCCGCAGCTTTTTTAAGCGAATTCATCGAATTATATCAAAGTTTTCCATGTTTGTGGAAAGTCAAGTGTGCCGAGTATAGTAACAAACATCTCAGGGAAGAGGCCTACAAACAGTTAGAGAATTTTGCAAAACTGATGTCCCCGACGCCGACAAAGAATTTGTTCAGAAAAAAATTAATAGTCTCCGAGGTACATTTCGTAAAGAAATGAAAAGACTTAAGGCCAGTAACCGTTCAGGAATAGGAGCTGAAGATGTTTACACCTCAAAATTATGGTACTATGACCTTCTACTATTCACCTCGGATCAAGAGGAAAGTCGTGAAGCTTTTGACAGTATAGAGCACGAAAGTAATTCCCAGCTGGAGAAAGGATCTCAGGTGCGTTTCTTTATTTTATTTTTAAACCTGGACATTAATATCAAAACGTGTTGGTTTTTCGGTCAGGAAATCATACAAATCTCACATCAAAATAAACACCAGACACCACTATATGAAAATAAAATTTATTTCAAATCTGATAAAGCATTCATCTTAAATTTAAATGAGTTTCAAACTAATAACATCTCTTATTAACCATTTAGTCTTGCCATGGTACTTTTACCGATTCCGTTAAAATAATCCATATATTTAATTCTTGTATTTTTTGCATCTTTTGTAGAATTTCTGCAGTCCGTTTTCTGTAATTCGTCGAAAGGAGAAGGCATATTTCTCCATTCAAGTTATCCTCCAAAAGTTTCTTACAAAAAGTAGTGTTTTCAAAGACTCCCCCATAGGACACCCTGCCATTGGTTTTTACGTTGATATACAGAAATTCGTAATTGGCGTTTACCAAAACCATCAGTACAATACTGCAATAACCTTTATAATTATAATAACTATTTATTGGCTTTACAATTCTTATGTGTTTGCCATCAAAAGGCCCACCACAGTTCGGATAATTCCATAGTCTACTAAAGTCGTTAGCAACTTTTTTCCATTCTTCCTTAGTATCAGGCATCTGGAAAAAAACATTTATTTAATACATGGCCTGCTGCCACGTCGCCGATGGTAATCCAACGGAATATAAGTACTTATTAATTTATTATTTCAGGACGAATCAACAAATTCTATTGACGTTGAAGTTATTGAGAAGGATGAAGGTTCTCAACTACCACTACGAATAACAGCAAGAAAGATTAGCACTCCAACACATCTCAAAAGGAAATAAAAGCTAAAAAAGATTTCTACAAGCAGGCTTTAGACACTCTGAGCAGAAGTGAAGATGAGTTTAGTCACTTTGCTTCTTGTACGGCGGCGAAGTTAAGAAAAATGGATCCTCTACAGAGAATTCATTGTGAAAACCTAATCAATATGGCGATTTACAAAGGAACACTAGGATATTTGAATGAAAATTACGTTCTGCAACCTCAAACACACACACACAAACATCCATTCTTCCAGCAAATAATTTCGCTCTTCCTTCTCAGATAAATAATTGGCACCACAATGTAACACCGCCATTGCCCTATCCTTTGCACGCTACTGATATCCCTTCATGTTCAAGTACGCCTCAGCACACTAGGTCTGAATCTGGTAGGTTTATTCCTTTACATAATTTGATTAATAGAACACCAGTCTCCATTCAGATCCGGGAAACAGCAAATGAAACTAATAACTACAATAATTATTACGATGAAACCCAGCGTGAACGGGATGCATAAGTTATTTTTATACGTTATATATCTCTACAAATATTTATGTATGTTTATTTTGTATGTTTTTGTATTTTTTATGCATTTTTATGTATGTTTATTTTCAGTTAAAATTTTTAGAACTTTATACTTATTTGTTTCTGTTTTTTAAAAATATGTGCTATGTGTTTCTGTTACGAAGTGTTTATATGTTTATTTAAATTAATAATTAAAACTTACCTTCAGATATAGTGGTTTTAATACTTCATAAATAACTCTACATGTTTCAGGTATGATGACAGCTAACGTTTTGGCGATATTCTGGTAGCGTATTTCAGTTCCTCGTATGAGTTACCTGTAGCTAGATATCGGAGAGTAGCAGCTAGCCTCGCCTCAGGTGAAATTGCCTCGCGCATTACAGTATTTTGTTTCTGTAGACGGTCTCTTACTAGACTCAATAAACAATCAAGAGTCCCGTTGTCCATCCGAAAATAATTTTTGTAATCTTCTGGATTGCTTTCATCAATTTCTTGTAGCAAATGAAGGTGGTTAGACTCATTTCTGCGTAAATACCATGGTTTAGACCAATATTTCTTCTTCCTCCGTTTAGGTTCACATTCATCATTTTCTTTATCAAAAAGTAATAAAAGAGCAATCACTTTTCTTTGTACGACACTCATTTTACAGATCCTACAATATACGTTGGTTAACTTCAAACTGATCCGTGTGCAAATCTCGCGCAATAATATTAGCGCGAACGTGTAGATCGACTTCGGTACCTGACTCCAAGAGCGTACGCCGGGAATTAACCCCAGGAGCGTTAGTAATAACTGTACGTGGAGGGCCACCTTAATATGAACCAGTGTATTATTTCATAACCAGGACCAGTCATTACATCTCTTTCAATTTCTAAAAAATAGGAAAAAATTATTTTCTCGTACATTCGTACTTGTTATAGATCTTTGAAACGAATTAATTTTAGTATAGGTGAAAAACGTGAAATATACGCCAAAATCGTTCAACTTAAAAGTATGAGTTGTTTTATTAAATATTTCTCTCAACAACAACACAGTGGCGGAGGTTTACCGAAAAAACGTAATGATATAATTCGGTGGAAGAATATTAATGCTATTTATAAAAATAGAGTTAGGACTGGATTTATTATTAATTAACGTCAGTTAGATGTCAAGTAATTCTTAGATGATTTTCTAGTTCTTTTCAAGAATAAAATCAGTAAAATTCTCAAGGATTTTCGTACTTTAAAAGTGAACACAACTTTCTGGGGTGATTTTGTTCAAGTATCGAATGACAGTGAAATTATAGAACGAAAATATTTCGGTACATTTTTTCAAATTAAAAAATGAAATTTTTTGAAATTTTTCTTTGATTCAGTCTTTCTTACCTTGGGTTGGTCGAATCAAAAAGTGAGTTCTTTTTTGTGACCTAGAAAAAGCTAGTAGATCCGGTGGGATTCGAACTGAAGTTAATTGAATTATTGAAATATAGATAAGGTGTTTATCCGACTAGACTAATGTGTAGCTTTATACAAGCCGAACGAATAAGACTATTTAGATGTATGAACTCAAGGTCACCTTCAATAGATGACGTCATGTTTGACTGGCGCCACATAGTCGCGGTCTACGTAAACAAGTCGAGACTTGAAAATGGGTGAATGCAAGGTTACCTTCTCGACTTGTTTACCTAGAGAGATGACATCATCCTTGTAGTCGTAATGAGGAGACTCAAATTCCTAACCTTCGAGGTCACAAGTTCGGTATATAAACGATAATATTTCTTGTTTTCTCAGTAAGAAACGAACTAGAAATAGAAACAAGTGAATTACTATCTAACCATAATGACTGATCAATATATCCAAGTTGAAGCTACTGGTCGAAGAATATTTGTGGAAATTCAATATGAAAGTCAAGTGACTTATTCAGAGAATCAAGATGGTAGTGAACAAGAAAAATTTGGGTCATCTTATATCATCAGATTCTGTTTATATTGTTGATAAACGATTTAGTGGAGTTTTTAGAAGATAGTGGAGTGGTTACGCTCTACGCGGACGATAGTTCTGTGCTTATATCTGCTGCAAGTACAAATGACCTATCTTTGCTGTCAAATAATTGCATCAGCAAAATGAATGAATATTGCTCGATAAATGGCCTTATTCTCAATGAGAGTAAAACAACTCTGTTAATGTTCACTCCAAATGGCACAAATAGGTGCCTCAGTCCATTGGTTAGATTGCCAGGTGCTGAGTCTCTGGGTCTGTCTGATGAAGTGAAGTTTTTGGGTGTTACGATGGATGATCATTTAAACTGGAAAAATCATGTAGCGGTATTGAGCGGTAAACTCTCTTCGTTAAATTTTGCAATAAGGCAACTTAAGAACTATTGTGACCTGAACATCTCAAAGATGTATTATTATGCTTCAGTCAACTCGGCGCTGGAATATGGTATACTTTGTTGGGGAAATAGTACCAATGCGGATTATGTTTTTAAAATTCAAAAGAGAATTGTTCGTTCAATTTTTGGTCTCACTAGATTAACGTCATGTCGTAATTTTTATAAGAGTAATTTTTTAACTGTACCCTGTATGTTTATTTATGCTTGTGTGATCTATATTAAAAGAAATTTATCTTCTTTGGTTAGCTGTAGCGATGTGAATCAATATAGTACAAGGAGGTCTACCTCGCAGTTGCTTCATGTTCCTTTTACACGTTTAACTCAGGTACAAAGGAGCTGCAATGTATTGGGTATAAAAATATTTAACCACCTACCCGACAGAATTAGAAAAATCGATAATCTTAGGCCTTTCAAATCAGTTGTTAGATCACTACTTTTAGATAGAGTATTGTTTTCCGTTGACGAATATTTTCAGAAGTATTAATGTGATTTTGTGATGTTCTTTTGTTAGAATTTGTAATGATATGTATACTATTTCATTGTAAATACCGGTATAGTGTCACATTAGTATGTGCAATTTTTCTGTTGACACTTTCCCATATTACTTTTATGTAATCAGAGGAAATAAACTTATTATTATTATTTTTATTATTATTATCTGTGAAAGCTGTTATAAGAACGATGATGCTTTTAGTAGTGAGGATGAAGATAAAATTGATAGCAAGTTTAATATCAACTTTATATGTAAGAGACGAGATCTAGGATTTTGCATAACATATTTTTCAGCACCCTGTGAAAGATGCCAATGTCCATTATTAAGTATGAAAGAAGTGGACCCCAGGAAATATTGTGGTTTTAAATTAGGATATTTGTAAAATATTTTTTTGTATGTTTCTAATTTTGAATAGAACAATTTTACATTACATTATTTTTATTAGTCCAAGAATTTTCAGAAGGTAAATTCAACCATTTAACTAAAACTTGATCACCTTTTCGTTTTAAAATGTTTTCTACTGAATAAACATCTGGGTATTTAACTTTAGTAAGTTGTTGTTCGTAAAAACAACCTTGAATTTCATTTTTTTTAGTGTGTGATTAGATACATAATTCATTAATGGAAAATCGATTGTATGTTATTGTTATTATGATAACTTTGATCTACTTTATTACATTGACTCACTATCGAATTACTATTGTGTATATGAATAAATAGTTGATTTATTGAATGGATTTTGAGTCTTGCGATCAAATAAGATTTTTGAAGAATGTAATAAATATGCCAAATATTTCGACGCTAGAAATTTTTTTTTATTATGAATATTTTGCATTTATGTATTATTTTTAGTTGAATCTTACTGAGACATTGACCTACTTCGGAAATTTTTAATTTTTTTGATTAATTGAATAATTGAAATCTTGTAATCAATTTTTTCTCTTAAATGAAATTGCTGATATTAGGCATCACAAGTGTTAATTATAAATGTCAGAGACATTTTTTAAGAAATTGTAAACTGTTGCTTACTTGATGATACGCAAATAGGAAAATTAACTTATTACTCGAAGCATAAATATTTGAAGTGGTCAGAAGGGACAAAAATATGATCTTCAAAAATTTAATGGTTAAAAGGAGAGAGCAATTTTATTAATAAGAGTGCGTATAGGACGCTCAGGGGTATGCATGGTATATATAGATAGCGACCACTTCTTAGTTAAGATGGATATGATAATGAAAAACGAAGAAAAATGGGAGAAAAGGAGAAAGAAAGTCAAAGAGAAAATGAAAAGTTATAAATTGAAAGAAGAACAATATCGAGAGTAATACCAAGATATTCTAGAGAGAAAGTTCAAAGGATTGGCTCAACAAATGGAAATAGAAGAATTTCAGAATTGATGTTCGCAGATGGCATGGCAATAATGGCGGAGACAGAAAAGGATCTACAGCATAACATCGAAGTACTAGATAGGGAACTGTCCCAAATAGACATGAAGATAAACATAGGAAAAACGAAAAGCATGGTTAAAGCCGGATAAAACAAGAGACACAAAATCGAACTACATGAAAAACAGATTGAACAGGTGGAAAGCTTCAAATATTTGGGACCGATAATTGAAAGAAACGGGAAAATAGACAATGAAATAAATGAAAGGTTGGGAAAGACAGAAAAGCTATTCAATATGATGAAGAAAACATTGTTTGGTAGAAGATAAATAGCAAAAGAGATAAAAGTAGAAATAGTTAAAAAAGTTATAAGACCGACGCTTATGTACAGTAGCGAAACATGGACCGTGACAGAAAAGCATAAAACAAGGATAAATGCTATGGAAATGAGATTCTTGAGGAAAATTGAGAATAAAACAAGAATGACAGAATAAGAAACGAAACATATAGACAAAATCTTAAGATAGAACCAATTAGTGAAAAAATAATAGGACAATTAAGATGGTTCGGACATGTGTGCCGTACGAAAGAGGACAGACTGACAAAAATGTATATGAAACAAGGGTAAGAGGAGAAAATACCAGAGGAAGACCAAGAAAAACATGGAATGACAGAATACAAGAAGAAGCAGAAAGAAAGGGAATTCCTTGGCAGAATAAAACAAAGTACGAAGGACAGAACTAAATGGAGAGAATTATATACCGAGAGGATATAAATTCAATGCCTTACACCAAACGGTAGAAAGGCAAACGATTAAATTAATAAATAAATAAATATATAGATAGGTATATATAGTTTTTTTGGAGGAATAGTGTTGCGACGATCTACAGCTATCCATTAGCTATGTTATTTTGGAAGCTGCCAAGAATAAATCATACACGGTATGTACTAATGTTGCAACACTCTACAGTAATCTAAATATTCGATCGGCATTGGCGCGATACGAAATTTTGAGAATTTTAGAAGCTATTTGTAGAGAAGAATGGAATTAAAAGGCTCTCAATTATTAGACAGACAAGGGAATATAATCAGTTTTAGGGACCTTAGTTATTATTATTGTGGATATAATTATATTTATATATTGATTTATGGTTAGTATTGTGGTTATGTATAGATGGGTTTATATTAATTCATGAATGAGACAAGTGAAAGAGTCCACAAATTGAAGTAAGAGGTAATTTATATCGAGTACCATGACTGAAAGGAAATAATTATTAATATATCAAAAATATGGCGTATAGAGACTGTACTTAAAATGAATTGCTTTAAAATTATTATTGTAATTATACTTCCAGCACACTTCCAGGAATGGATATGGTAATTAAACCATTCCTATGAAATTGAAAAGAAAATAAAATGTTTTACTATAAATTTAGAATGTAAACGATCACTTGCAGACGATCGCCGGAGGAGTGAAGGAGTGTTTCGCGCACGTTGCTCCACTACCGCGATTCTACGTACAGATCCTTTGGTTAAACAACCATGAATAAAAATAATACCATACAGTTTTTGGAATGCTATGAAAGGCATATATGCTTATGGAACCCTATAGAATAAGATAACAGGAACAATAATGTACGTTTAGCGGCTCTCAAATCTATTTTTCAAGAAAAGCATTCGACTTCAACAGTTGAAGAGCTTAAATTGAAGATAAAAAACTCTAAATGACTCTGCAAGACTTGAGTAGTTATCACCGGTAGCCAAGACTTTCTTATTTAATTTTCGGAGAAAGCGCTTCACGCATATGAATATCACATTTTTGTATAAGCGGAGTAACCTCATGTAGTAATGTATCAAACTGATCTGTAGTCATTCTCAATCGTTTTTTAAAATAATCAGGATCTTCTAAACTCCATTCCACCACTAATGTATCCGAAGCACCCAAGACTTTACGTCGAGAAATCCATCCACGTACCCAACATTTACGTTTTCTTCTTTCCTTTTGTTTCTTTTTTTCTTTTTGTGCTTCAAGCAATTCTTGAATAATTGAATAACTAACTATTTCAATTCCGGCAAGAACACCTATTCTGCTCAACATTTTCGAAGTAATGACCGAGCCGCTTGCGATTTTAGTCGCCTGTGTAAATGGGCTAGCGATGCGGCTTGGTGAGGCGATTTGTGAAGCGACTAGCCGCACGGCGAAAATCGACCCATGTAAACCCCTCTTAAACCAGAGGGAATCTCTGGTTTGATATAGTTAGACTTATATAGACTTGGTCACTCGTCACGCTGCCCGAGGGTTTAGCGATAAGACCATAGTCTACTATAAATAAAGACCAAAGTATAGTATGAACCATTTTATCATTCAATAACCAGGACCAGTCATTACACCGCGCTGTGCGGGTCCCCCACAACGGACAGACGAGGAGAATTGCTCGAGGAATGGCTGGCGGAACTGGAAATGGTACCCCTAAACTCCGGAGAGCCCACGTTCATAAGAAACGCCTCCTACACCCATATCGACATAACCGCCTGCTCCGAGAGTTTTGGGAGAAAAATGGGGTGCTGGGAAATTGAGCATGAAAACTCCTATACCGAGCACGGGCATATACAGTGATGGGCAAATGTGTGAAACCAAGTAAATATCTCTGGAATTATTAGAGATATCAAAATGAAATTTGGAAGGTGGATACTACAGTAGATTGCCTATTTGTTTTCAACTTTAACAATTTTGAACTTCCGGTTTTACCGGAAGTAATGTCGATTTTGAAATTTGCAATGGAACACCCTGTTTATTATTTTAGTTTCTGATGAAACATTTTATTACGAATACAAAAATATCGGGTTCGATATTTTTTATTTCAATACCTACCGAGATATTAACAGAAAAGTAACTAAGGAAAGGAAAAATTTGATGGTAGTTAGTAGTCCATGAAATTCATTGTAGAAGTGACAGTAGTTGTTAAAATAAGTTATTAGTGTTTTATTTGAACGTGAAAAGATTGTATTGTTTTAATTTGATCCTAAAATGGCCGAATTGAGTGAAAGAGAAAGAATAGAAATATTCATGATGATTGGGTATGGGGAGAGGAAAAGGACGCATCAAGAAGTTTGTGACCTTTTTAACATTGTTCATCCGAATGCACAAATATCCCGTTCAGTAGTGACGAAAAATTTGCGAAGGTACGACACAAGTGGAAAAGTTAGCAATTTACCAAAAAGTGGACGGTTAAAAAGTGCAAGTAATGAAGATGTAGCTCAAAATGTTGCTATATCTTTGGAAGAAAATCCTCACTTATCCACTACCGTCGTTCAGTAGGAAGGATATTAAGGCGGGAAAAATATCAAGCATACAAAATTCGCCTCGTTCAAGAACTATCCGAAGACGATTTCGACAGACGTTTACAATTTTGTGAGACGATGATGGATATTTGCAACCGTGATAATAATTTTATAAGAAATGTGGTGTTTTCAGACGAGGCTACATTTTCTTTAAACGGCACGGTTAATCGACATAACTGCCGCTACTGGGCGCAAAGTAATCCTCATTGGGTACAAGAGGCTCATACACAACATCCCCAAAAATTGAACGTTTGGGCCGGCATTTATAACAACAGAATCGTGGGACCCTTCTTCTCACAAGAAATTTTGAACGGAGATAGGTATTTACAGCTCTTAGAGACACAAGTGATTCCGGCATTGGAGGTAAATGGAGAATTACCAAATAATATCTGGTTTCAGCAGGATGGAGCACCACCCCGTTACGCTCGCATTGTTCGAGATCATTTAGATAGGACATTTCATCACAGATGGATTGGAAGAAGGGGTACTTATGAATGGCCTGCACGAAGTCCCGACCTTAATCCACTAGACTATTTTCTGTGGGGTTATTTAAAATCAAAGGTTTATGTTGATAGGCCAAATAATTTGCAAGAATTAGCTGCAACAATAACTCACGAGATCCAGAGAATTCCACCAGAAATAATAGCTAATGTTACTAGAGAATTCACAAACCGACTTGCCTATTGTCAAGAAGTAAACGGTGCCCAGTTTGAACATCTAATACATTAATTTTAGTTTAGTTAAGTTTCAATGTTTTGAAAATCACTTAGTTTCAGTTAATAATTATGATTATTTCTTTAATGGATATTAGATTTTTTCTTTCCTTAGTTACTTTTCTGTTAATATCTCGGTAGGTATTGAAATAAAAAATATCGAACCCGATATTTTTGTATTCGTAATAAAATGTTTCATCATAAACTAAAATAATATACAGGGTGTTCCATTGCAAATTTTAAAATAGACATTACTTCCGGTAAAACTGGAAGTTCAAAATTTTTAAAAAATATGAAAACAAATAGGCAATCTACTGTAGTATCCACCTTCCAAATTTCATTTTGATATCTCTAATAATTCCAGAGATATTTACTTGGTTCCGCACATTTGCCCATCACTGTATATTTCTCCATAGAAGGTGGGAAAAAAGGAAACGGCTTATACAAAAGGAAACAGCTGCAGATGGAGGTTTATCTAGAGAAAATTAAAACTTTTGACGGGATGACTGACCCGTACAAGTTCATGGTGGAAGCGGTCAGGAGTTCCTCTGAGGAATGCGATAACAATAACAAGACCGGAAACTTCCCATGGTGGTGGACGCCAGAGATTGAATCCCTCAATGACGTACAAGAAAACAAGAAGATCTTGGAGCAGGATAAGAAACAGAGGACGAGAAGAGGAAGCCGAAGCTATCAGAGCAGAAATGCGCGAAAACAAAAAACTGACGGAGAAACTGATATCGGCATGCAGTAGATAATGTTGGCGTAACCTGCTACAGGAGCTGAATACGGACATCTGGGGCCAAGGATATCTCTGTGACAGGTATATCCAGCTCGGCAAGGGGGAGGCATATAGATGCACAGCAGGGGTTCCGCAGGGTTCGGTACCTGGGCCCATACTGTGGAACCTCATGTATGATGGTATTATCAGACAACGGTACCCGGAAGGAGTCATCCCGGTGACCTACGCGGACGACTTGACATTGGTTGTCACGGCGGATGACATACAACAACTCACAGACAAAAATTCGAACATCTGCAAACACAGTTGAAGACTGGATGAAGGACAACAGCATAAAAATAGAGGCAGAGAAAACGGAGATAATAGTTCTGAAGGGACCCGCAAGAGTAAATGTAGCAAATTTTGAGGTCTTTGGCAGGGAAATCACCTCGGTGAGGAAAGTCAAGTACCTGGGAGTCATAATCGACGACAAACTGAGTTTCACATCTCATGTGCTCAAAGCTGTGAGCAAAATGACAACAAGACTAGGAGAATTGCAGGATATCATGCCGAACATGGGAGGATCAAGTTCGAAAAAAAGAGAGGTCCTGGGCTCGGTTGCACACAGTACTGTCCTTCACGCGACACCAATATGGGCAAACGTCATTAAAGTAGACAAATACAGAAATGTGTTGAATTCAGCGCAGAGAAGAGTTCTCCTGAGGGTTGCCTCGGCATACCGTACGGTATCCGAGGCAGCGACCCAGGTAATTATAGCTACACCACCCCTAGACCTTATGGTAAAGGAGAGAAGATACCGGAGGCAAGCTACGAAAAGAACGATGAACATGTGACAACACAGATGGAACGAAGAAACAGAAAAAACCCGACATAAACGCGTGGGTGAAATGCAAACATAGAAGTGTGAACTATTTCTTCACGCAGTTCCTTACTGCTCACGGATCCTTCGGTACATACACCAATAGAATTCGGAAAACCGAAACAGACACATGTGAAACGTGCGGGGTAACAGACAACCCAGAGCACGCCGTATACAGCTGCTCACGATGGAAGGAGGCTGGTTGTCCAGCAGATAGGACAACTTCCACCCACAGGAAACCTGGTGTGGAAAGTTATAAATGACAAGGAAACATGGGACGCAATACATACATACATCACAGATATAATTGCTAAGAAAGAAGAAAGAGACAGGGCAACACAGGAGGCTCGAGCGTAGAGCTTCAGGAACTGAAGGTAAGGATTTTACAATCCGTTTTCCGGTTTCTGAATCTTGTTAGAGTTTAGACAAAGAGAGGGGTTTTTAGTCGGTCGGCAAGACATCCGCCATCCCGACATATTCCTACACGACCGGGTTAGGAAATCTGTATGCAGATTTTCCCCTCTCTCGAAGAAAAAAAAAATAACAAAAAAGTAACCCCCCACCTCACCTTCTGATTCGACCAACCCAAGGTAGAAAGACTGAATCAAAGAAAAATTTCAAAAAATTTCATTTTTTAATTCAAAAAATTGTCATTTTCTCTATTTTTTTCTTCAATTTGAATTTCGCGTCGTTGAACATGCGCAGTAAGACAAAAGTGATCCAGAGTCCTCCTAGCTTATCTACTGCTATTATCGATATATCGACAAATCTGGAACAAACTTAAGGGCAAACATATTAAAAAGATAGGAGGCCAGCCAGTATCAACAGAAGTAGAAGAGCGCCATATAGTTGATGTCGTTTTAGCATCGGCAGACTTTGGAAGTCCTCTCACTTCTTTTGATCTCTGGATGCTTGTGAAAAAATACTTGGACTTAGCCGGAAGAACCATCAGGAAGTTTCAAGATAATTTACCTGGAAAGGAATGGGCACTTAATGTTATAGACAGAAACAAGAATAAGCTGACCAAGAGAGCCTGTCAAAACATCAAATCGTGTAAGGCAACGAATGAAATTACAGATATCTATCTGATATGTTGTGCAAGAATGACACCAACGCCTGATTTTTATTTGAATTAGAGTTATATTCACTGAGATATTGAATAGATTCTAATACGAGAAAATTTTCAAATTTTTTTTCAGCGAATTTTCACCGGAATGCTATATACAAGAGTTTTTTTCTGTGTTCTAATAATTTTTTTTCATTAGTCCAAGCCTGGGAGGGCCGTCGTCAGATAGCCTCGAAAAGAGAAAAAACTGTTCCTTAATTTTATTTCTTTATTTGAATTACAGTTATATTCGCTGAGAGAATAGATGGATCATAATACGAGAAAAACACAAATCTCTAATTTTATTTCAGTGAATTTTCATCAGAAATTTTATATACAAGAGTTATTTTCAGTGTGTTATAATAAATTTTTTTTTCACTATTCGAAGCCAGTCCTTGTTCTTCCAGTAACCCCGCCAAATATGACCTCCCTAGGAAGTCTGGGGGAATATGAAATTCTAGTGGGAATGAAGCCCGAGAAAACGGTGGTGTGGATCTTGAATGGTATGTTCTTTCTAAAATTTCTTTTATAACTTACTTTTAATATATTACATAATATCATGATTTCATGTTTTGATCACAGACACCTCCGCCTCACCGCTACACACCACATTCATCGTATATTGTATATATAAATAAAAAGACATCTTTTTTCATAGGTGTTTCATTTGATAAAATAATATTATATATCTTAGTATTGAAATTCGTATGTTTTCTAATAACCTCCTCAGTTCCCAGGTATCATATGTCTCCCGGGAAACAATTTCCAACCGTAGTATCTACGGTTGGAAATTGTTTCCTGGGAGTGCTACGTCGTTTTAAGACTTGTTCCTGGGCGTATCATATACGATATATTACTGTCAGGCGTGAATAAAAATCCTAACCTCACTTTTGTTCATATTTGTTCAGTGTAAAACATTTCGTACAACATGAGCGCTCCCCAAAAACTAGTAAGTGATGAATTTTTAAATTACATTTTATTTGATGTCAGTCATGTTGAGGTTTAGGAACAGGTGTAGTGTATTTGTGTAATGAAAAATCAGATATTGTACCGATGCCAGGGTCATTGTATCGGAGTATCATAGATGATACTGTGGGTGTAATGGTTTATTTAGATAATTATTTTATAAATAGATATTTGTTTGATTAAGTTCATTTTGCTTATTTTAATAGCAAGGGCATAGGCGGAACTATATGAACATACTTTTTAGGGCAGCTCTTGAGGGTAGAGTTGAAATTCGTTTGTTGTTTACTTGAATCCAAAATTTTTTTCAATATTTATTGTTTCTGCTTGAGGGAGAGTAAATACCATGAATTTTTTCTTTATCCTAGGGCAGTCACTCACACAATGTGAACTGGAGGAAATTGCCTTGAACATAAACTGGGATGAATCGGATCAAGATGACGATGGCTTGGCTGATTCCAGCGAGGACGAAGACGATGCAGTTTTGCATCCAACGAATGATGTTCCAGATCCAGAAGCTGATGCACATAGTGACTCGTCTGAAGAGAAAGTGCCTCTTATAAATTTTGTAACCTCTACACCTAGAGAATTTGACTGTATCCGGGAAGTTAGAGAAGTCAAAAAGCCAATTGACTATTTCAATCGATACCTTGGCGATAGTTTTTTTGAAGTATTGGCTACATTTACCAATATGCGAGAAGTTCTTGTTAACGGGAAATCATTAGATACTAATGCAAAAGAAATGAAAGTGTTCACTGCTTGCTGCATCATTATTAGTATTTACAACTTGCCTAGGTTAAAAATGTTCTGGCAGAGAGATTCCCGCGTACCTAATGTTTCAGACAATATGTCTCGCAATCTTGTTTATGCATTACGAACTCGCCTAAATATAGTTTATGATAATATTGTGAGTAAAGAACAGAAAGAATCCGACAGGTTTTGGAAGATACGACCGATGTTAGATATGATCCAAGAGGCTTGCATAGAGAACTTCCGTCCACAAGATATATAAATCGACGAACAAATGGTACCATTTCATGGAAAGGTAGCCATGAAACAGTACGTGCGTTGTAAACCGAATCCTGTTGGTCTAAAAAACTTTGTAATGACCACTCCAGGAGAATGCCTCTAGACTTTTATTTGTATGAAGGCAAAGGACGTACCATAGAGTCTGCTTTGATTTCCACGCCAGAAAAACTAGATATTGGTGGTCGAATGATCCTAAAATTGACAGATACACTACCGCAAGGAACATCAGTGTACACATATAGCTACTTTACGTCAATATCGCTTATCGCTTTTGCGTTCTATTACATTAGCTGAAACTATTATGAAGAACCACATCCCCAAGGAAATTACTTTCAAAAAGGACAATAACCTCAAAGGAGATGGAAGAGGCTCCTTTGATGTCCTAATCAAAGAAGATAAAAAGATGTGTGCCATAAAATGGTTTGATTCAAGACCAGTTCATTTTGCGTCTTCTGTGTGTGGAGCAGAACCTGTGGGCTCTTGCCCACGGTGATCTAAAGCTGAGCGTGAATATCTTGAAGTGAATCAACCTGCTGTTGTGAAGAGTAATAACATCAACATGGTTGGCTCACATTTGCTCGACCAAGTTATTGGTAGTTATTCCATTTTTTCGATTTGCTGTTGACGAAAAGAAGCAGCGCAAAGAGATATTAGATTATTTTAATTTTACATTTTCCATAGCTCGGGAGTTGCTTACTACTGATTTAATGAAAAAATTTAGCAATTCTCTTTATATATATATATATATTTATATATATATATATATATATATATATATATATATATAAATATATATATATATATATACATTTTATATATATATATATATATATATATATATATATATATATATATATATATATATATATATATATATATATATATATATATATATATATATATATATATATATATATATATATATATATATATATATATATATTATATATATATATATATATATATATATATATATATATATATATATATATATATATATATATATATATATATATATATAATAAATATATATATTTATATATATATATATATATGCCTCCATGAAGAAAAAATTTCACAATTTTATCATTTATATATGTGTAAATATATATATATATATGCGAGTATATATATATATATATATATATATATATATATATACATATATATATATATATATATAATATATATATATATATATATATATATATATATATATATATATATATATATATATATATATATTCGTTAATAGTCGTACCTTTTTCTTTAAATATATTGATATGTTAAGGGATTTCGACTAAAAGTTTCTATGATTGTTAAGTCACTCTTCATTCATTTTCTTAGCTTTCAAAACCAATATTTCTTTCTTCCTCAGGGTAACTACAATAAAACATAAATTCACAGTTGAAAGGGAGGACAAAAATGTTTTCTGTTCCATTTTTGGACACTAGAGTTTGCCGATGGAAAAACCAGCTAATTAAGTTAGTGGAACTGGCATAGAAAGCAAAGCTCGTCAGATAGATTCATCCATTATTTATCGGATCATACCATTAAAATGAGGATAAATTTTATAAGGGAACTTAAGAACAGAATAATCCGAATTTGCCACTTTTCTTTTCATGATGAGAATATAAAGAAATTGTATCAAATTTCATATGAGAAGGGTTACCCGAAACATATGAAAACATAACTCTTATTTTCAACAACCCATCAACAAACTTCGGAAAGAATAAATGAGCATAGGGACAAAAATTCCATATATTGTAGTGTTACCAACATAAAAAATTTAACCGGAAAAATTTAAAAATGGTTCAGTGGGGAAAAAAATATGAAAATAGCAACTTATAACAAACAAACAGTATCGTCTATCTTCTCAAGGCTTAAGGATCCTATACCTCCCGATATAAAATCGAACGTTATATAGATTGAAGTGCTTGGATTGCGAAAAATCATATGTATGCCAAAACTTCACAATGTCTAAAAAGCAGAATAGCTATACTCTGAGGTGTGCGCTATTCATCCACGCTATCGATAATAATTACGAAATCGACCTCAAAAACGTCGAAATTCTTGATAAAAGTGTGAATTATAAGAAAAGATCCATCTTAGAAATGATCCATATTATGCCGGCTCTTCACGTTGGCCAACATAGTGGCGAACTTGTTGGCCAATACGTATCGTCAACATGTAGAGCGGGTGCTACATTGGCTTGTATTGGAATGTTGGCCGACAAGTTGGTGCGAGATCCGTGTGGTGTCGGTTTTTTACAAAAGATCAAAGGGTTGTGGCAGAGTTTTGGCCGTCGCGTCCAAACGTTGGTCACACTTTTAGTTTGCTACGAGCTCTCAGATCACACACAAATTATTTAAATTTTATATTTACGCTTCGTAAATATAGTGTTCACAAAATGTCAGTGACAATGACCAATGAAGAAACTTTCCGCTTTAGGCTCGTTTCACACTTATACGGTTTCATTCGGTTCGGTCTGTATTCGGTTCGTTTTCAGTAGCGACCGAATAAGTGTGAAACGGTGATTCGGTCTGTGTTCGGTCACTAATAGAAACCTGATAGAACCGAAAGCCCCCACGACACGAATCGGTTTCATTCGGTTTCTATTCGGTTTCTTTTCGGGTCCTAGGTTCACAAAGGCAATGGGCTGTTCACACGTATACGGTTTAGTTTCGGTTCGGTCACGTTTTGAGCAAGAAGTCAAGTTCATTTTAAATTTTGTTCATCGAATACAATGTGTGATCCACTTGAAATTGATATAGATCGGCTGATTTCTTCAGTTCAACCACGTGAAGTGCTGTGGGACAAGTCAAGTGAAAAATACAAGGACAAATTTAAAACGATGGAAGCGTGGAAAGCTGTATGTGCAGAAATCGTAGATGGCTACGAGGATTTTGACGACCACAGAAAAAATGATATCGGTACGCAAGTATAGAATATTTTATTTTCTCAAAATATCATAAATTTTTAATAAATAGTGATAGGATACTCGTTCTTGCGATATTAAACCCAATTTTTGTTTGTCACTTATGCGGTTCCACCATGTATAAGTACATAATAACTAAGGACCGGATTTGTATGCAAATTCATATTCTTTTCGCTAACTCCTAGAATCCAAATAATTAGATATATTTACGAATCCTTTCATTTGGAAAGTTCTTTCCAATTTTATGTTGCATATTTTTGCATATTTGAACGTTTTGTTTTTTCATAATATTCATAATTATGCGTGATTTTCCACCGAAAAAAAGTAAATGAACAAAAATGAACGCAATATTTTTAACAGCAGTTTAATTTTAAGAAAATGTATTATGAGGAGGCTACTGATTTTCGGCGAAATGTTTACGCTGGAAAATTCAATGTAAACTATTATTCTCCCTTTCACTTTTCTTCTTGGCTTCTTTTTTTTCTAGTTAAAGGGAAATTCGTAGAGCAAAGAAGAAATTTCGACAACTTTTTTTGCATATGAATCTGGCCTTTAATTATAACTAATTGTTTTATATTTTTAACTGATTTTATGAAGAATAAAAACATTATATTATGAGTAGCCCTTATAACTAATATCTTAAGAATATTTAATAGGTTATTAACACGGAATTATATATCCTATTTATACGAAAAATAATAGTAGATATTGATAGTGAAATGAATAAACACAATATTATCTTTTAAATTATTATATTTAAATTAAAACATAATTAAACATATTCAGATTTTTGAAAACTGCCAAGGGACTGAACCATTCTCAGTCATGAAGTAATTACTGAGTACATCTCTTACAAATTTGGCTGAGGCTGTTGGATTTCTTCTTATTTCCCCTGGGGGATTTCCTGGGTCACTTTCAAGTCCTGCAATGGACAGCATATCTTCTGTTTCAAAGCCGTCTCGGTCGCGTACGAAATTGTGCAAGACTACACAAGCTTCCACTATATCCGTAGCAAAGTCTGGATCCAAGTTGATTGCACGATGGAAGATTCTCCATTTGTTGCTTAGTATTCCAAATGTACACTCCACGTACCTGCGTGCTCTAGATAAGCGATAGTTGAATATCCTCTTCTTGATTGTTAAACTATGTCCACCGTACGGTTTTAGGAAATGCTTATGCAAACAAAAAGCCGCATCTCCTACGAGATAATGAGGAATCTAGCGAGCCTGGAAGGCACTTGTCTTCAGGTAAATCCATGGTGCCGTTAACAATAGATCTCCACAGTTTACATTTTTGAAAAACGTTAGAATCGCAGTCCTTTCCATACGCTCTAACATTTGCGTAAACAAATCGGTAATCTGCATCGGCTACAGCCATCAGAACTATAGATGAATATCCTTTATAATTGATATGCATGGAATTGAGGGGATGGACTATTCTGACGTGTTTACCGTCAACTGCACCAATACAATTTGGAAAGTTGGCGCGAGCTTCGAATTTCTCGGCAATTGATTTCCATTTGTCTTTATCTGGCTCTGGAATGCATTCTAATCGTAGCACTGACAAGATAGCACAGCAAACCTCTCTAATTATCTTGCTGATAGTTGAAACCCCGAGGAGAAAAGTATAATGCAAATCCATGAAAGAGCAACCACTAGCCAAGTACCTAAAATAGATTTTAAAAAATCTAAAATTAAAAAAATTGAAATTAAAAGAAATGATTTTTGTTACTAAAATTGAATAATAATTTATTTTAAAATTGATAAAACACAAATGTATTTATATTATTTAATAATGTTCACAAAAAATTAGGTTACTACTTAATGAAAAATGTATTAAGAATACGTATTAAACTTATATGTAAATATACATATATTTTATTTATCATATGTTGGTATTGAAAATCTATATGTGTATGTATGTATTTTTATATTTCAATTTTTTTATTTTCTTATTCAACATTTTTATGCCTTTAGTTTTTTTTTTCGACATTAATTGGACGGCTTTTAGCTGAAAGGAACCATCCCACAATTTTGTGATTTTTGGATTTACGCACAATATTACATTAATAGCCGTAACCTTTACTGCAAAAAAGATCCAAGCCACATTCTGGTACCTAGCGCCATCTGTTGACCAATGAACCAACCAACAAAATTTGTTAAGCAAGTAACCTACCTGCAGAAAAGATCCAAGCGGCTTGGTTCCTTTCTGCATAACAATAAAGAAGAGAGTTGTTGACAGATGCCAGTATTTGGTTCTTTGTTTTCTGGGATAGTGAGTGTGAAGTACAAGTGAAATAAAACTGATAAATAAATATTATTGTTATCCAAAATGAATTTTAACAAGAGTAGATCTCAAAGAATTCTTGCAATGGTTATGGAGAAAGAGATTGCACAGGAGAAGGAAAGCCCAAGAAGCTGTAATCAGGTAAATAGTGCATTAAGACATTTTGTAGGTTAAGTTTCTATTTTTTATTTTAGAAATGCAATAATATAGTTGTCAAATAAAATGTTGCAAAGGATTTTAGAAATAAAAAAAGTATTTTTAATAGTTAATGATAAGCATACACTGTTTAAATTATCATATAATAATAACCAAAGTGGGGGTTGGTTCTTTTCTGCAAAATCAAGAACAGTTGTTTGCATTTATTTTGGTATTTTAAGCAAAACTTGACGAATTTGACGATGGTAAAAACAACTAATTTTTTCCATTTTTTAGATCTCTCAAAAAATGACTCTTGATGATAGACCCATGTGTAATGCAGGACTTATCAAGACTGACGAAGCGCCCAGTTGTAGTAAGGTAACTTGGATTTTTAGATTTTAAAATCTTATGCTTTGGTATATTTACTAATATATTTTTTAGGCCTTAAAGGAGGATAAAAAAGAAACAAATATTGAAAATTCCTATAATTTTAATGCCATAGAAGTATTAAGTGATGGATATGATTCTGATAAGGATCCCGAGTTTGTTGTAACCGAAGCAGAAAATATTGTCTCCTCCTCAGAGCAAGAAGGTAGCGATCACCTAGAGAAAAACGAGAGCAACAATAACGACGGTCACGAAGCGACAAATTTTCTAAGACCAAGAAAAGGAAGAAAAAGGAGATCTCTGAACATGCCAAGAACACAAAATAAAAAAGCCAAGAATGAAAACAAAACTCATTATGATTATAAAAGAAGGACAGTAGAAGAAAAGAAATTTGATGAAGACTTTCAGTGTACCTGTTCTAAAAAATGCAATACAACATTAAGTTTGACACAACGGCAAAATTGTTTTCAAAAGTTCTGGGAGCTTGGTAGTTACAACGCCCAAACAGCCTATATAGGTGCCTTAGTAAAAGAATATGACAAGAAAAGAACTTACGGACTAGGACAAAAGCCAAAAAAGTATTTTAGAATTTATCAACTATGTGGGGTCCAAGTATGTCGTGGAACCTTTGTCAAAACTCTGCAAATTTCTACAAAAAGGGTTAATTCAGCATTAATGAAGCTAAGATCTGACAGTATAACAGATAAGCGAGGAATATCAAAAGGAGGAAAAAATAAGGTGGATGAAAGAAGAGAACAAGAAGTCATGAACCAAATAAACAGAATACCAAAGTACAAAAGTCATTATCGTAGAGCTCAGTGTTCTGATGCCGAGTTTCTACCACCAGAAATGACTTTGTCTTTGATATACAGAGCATATAAAGAAGAAACAGAAAAGCCGGTTAGTTTTCAGACTTACAGGCGTATCTTTTTAACCAAATTTAATTTAAAATTTAAAAAAATTAAAAAGGATACCTGCAATACGTGCGACACCTATCACAGCAGATTCCAAAATACCCTAACAAATAACGAAAAAGAAAAAATCAAAGAAGAACACGAAACCCATATTAAAAATTGGCAAGAAGCCCGAAACCAGATGAAGAATGATATGAAAATGGCAAAAGAAAACGAAGAAATAGAATTTTTAACATTCGATCTTGATAAAACACTGCCACTACCACGATTAGCAACTGGAATATTGTTTTATAAGAGACAAATTTGGCTCTACAATTTGGGAGTTCATTCCGGCTCAACCAACAAGGGTCATTTTTATATCTGGACTGAAAACGAGGCAGGTCGGGGAGCACAAGAAATTGGATCATGTTTATTAAAACATATTAAAGAAAACCTCTTTAACGTTACTGAGTTAATTTTGTGGACGGATTCCTGTGGCGGTCAAAACCGCAACATTAAGATGACACTCATGCTCAAAGCTGTTCTGCAGGCACACCCCTCTTTAAAAATAATTCGTATGCGTTTTCTTGTATCTGGGCATAGTTTTCTCCCGAACGATTCGGACTTTTCCGACGTCGAATGTGGACTTAAACATCAACAGCGCCTTTACCTGCCAGATGATTATATAAAAATCATGAAAGACTGTCGAACGAAAAATAAATTCAAAGTTTCGCGAATGCTATCTACTGAATTTTATGGGACCACTGAGCTAGAAAAACAAATAGTAAATAGAAAAGTGGATGTTGAGAATAAAAAAATTAGCTGATTAAAAACACGTGAGATACTTCTTGATAAAGAAAAACCATTTTCAATTTTTCTGAAAACAAATTTTGAAGGTAACTCGTATGCTGAAATAGATATCAGAAAAAAACAAATAGGTCGTCCGGCATTATTTAAAGATTTGCTAATACCAATGTGGCCTGAAGGAAAAAAAATATCACATCCAAAGGTAGAAGACATAAAATCTGTGATGCACTTAATTCCGAACGATTGCAAGCAATTTTATGAAAATATAACCGGCACAGGCATCGTAGACGATGTGGATGGATTCAGTGGAGCACCTGATTTTGAAGTGGAACCCATAATAGATGAATAAATAAAAAAACAATATGTATTTTTCACCTATTTAGTTAAGCAATAAAGTATCTTTAACCAAAAAGTGCTAATATTTATTTTACAGAAAGGAACCAACCCACAAAAACAAAAAAATTCAAGCGAAGTATGTAATTTTTTTAATTTTTGATAATTCATATCGTATATGCATATTTAAAGCCCAATTATGTTATCAATTAAAATTATCTTTATTGTGTAATTAATTTTTTATAATTGTCAAAACTTTAACCCTAAAATACTCAATAACTTGTTTTTGGGGTTGGTTCCTTTCAGCTAAAAGCCGTCCAATTAATCAATAAATACAATATATAAGTATAATAAGTATAATTAAAAAAATATAAATAGAATTTCAAAATCTTCTATCTAAACTTTGAATAGTGAATTAAAATTTTTTCGATTATTTAGTTAATTCAATACTTTTTTTGCAGGTAAGCAGGTTCTAAAAAAGTGGACGCAAGTGAGAGACTCTTACAGAAAATCGATAGTAAAAACTAAGTCTACTAAGAAATCGGGTTCTGGGGTGTCAAAACTAAAAACGTACGTTTACTCATCCCAATTGCATTTCCTTGAAAAAATTTTTCAGGAAAGAGACACTGAAGATACTCTTTCACAAAATATAGACAATGATGAGGATGTCATGGTTGGGACGGAAGAAGACCCTGTGGAACCAGTTCCACGTACCTCGAGTGGTCCAGCAGCCGCAAAACCTAAATCACCATTCAAAAAACCTGCTGCAAAGAGACGAAAATTAGATTCTCTGGAGTTGGAAATTATGTCAGCGTTAAGAGAACCACCAAATCGGCACCTATCTTTTTTTAAAGGATTACTGCCTTCTCTGGAAGATTTCAACGAATCGGACACACTTGATTTTCAAATGGAGGTTTTGAAAATCGTCAAGAGCATTAGGCAGCGGAAGTGTCAGCAGCAGACCCAACCGATCTACAACCAGTATCCACCTTGTTCAACTTCCCAGCTACATACTGAGCCGCAAATGTCCGTTGCTCAATATTACGAGAAAACTGCCCACCATCTTTCAAGCCCAAACCCTGGCTACAGCTCCCATACGACTTCCGATGATAGTTCGGATTATATTTGTTTAATTTGAATTTAAATATGGAACAAAATATATTCTATTTCATTTGATGTTATTTTTTTTATGAATAATTATAATATTTAATTTCGTTTGTGTCAAAATATAATAATATTTTGACACAAACGAAATTAAATATTATAATTATTCATAAAAAAAATAACAACAAAAAAAACTTTATTGTATATTTTATTTTATTTGATTATGTACAATCATAACATTTATTTTCATTTGTTGTTTAAAAATACTATTAAAATATTATTTTATTTCAAAATTTATGAATGTGTTTTTGTTTAATTGACCATTCTACTAACTATTGGTCTTATTGTCTTACCTCAAAGTGACGGCTAACATCTGTACTGGTTGAATACATTCCCGCATAAATGTATCTTGGCGTTGAATACAGTCCTTCAACTTCTCATGTAATTCATCAAATGATGTCTTAGACATCCTGAAATAATTTGAAAATTTGTCTTCATGCTCCCTCAATTTCGGAAAAAGGATATGAAATGCACCACACTGCATCCGTTTGGTGAGGATAGGGTGTACCCAGTGAAGTCGATTATTCCTCTCTCGTTTTTTGTTTCTTCTGTAGAGAAATAGCATAGCAACAATTTGTCTTGTCTCCATATTGTTGGCTGGTTGCGTCTTCAATGATTCAGTCGTGATATCAAACCTTATACTAACCTTGAGTTTTCATTAGTAGAGGCGGCTACCGAAAACGAACCGAATACAAACCGAGAGTGTGTGAAGAGTTTTCATTCGGTTTCGGCGGCTACCGGAAACGAACCGAATACAGACCGAACCGAATGAAACCGTATAAGTGTGAAACGAGCCTTATAGAGCTCTATCAAGCCGAAAATTGTTTGTGGAAACCAAGAAACAAAAATCACAAAAATAAAAACATTGTAAGTACCTAACTTCATCTACTAATAATGAGTATGTGCGTGTCTCATACTATACTCTTTTCAAAATTATGAGATTACCTACAAAATTGTTTATTTTGTAATTATTAAAATAATAACCCAACAATAAACTTATTTCAGGTCAACGATTCTTGAAAACGTATTTCAGATACGATGGTTGTACCACTTCATGAATTAAAGAAGAAAAAGGAGAGCTTAATGACACGCTTTCGGAATAATTTAAAAAAGAAACTATCATCGCTGAAGTCAGGGGTTGGAGAAGAAGATGAGTTTAAGCCTATTTGGCTATTCTATGATGCGATGGAAGTTTTTTTAAAGAATGTATACGAATGCAAAAGCATCTTAAATAGTGAAGGAAATGTAAGTAATACAAAATATAACTTCTTATAATATATTATTATTAAATTCAACATTACAACTTGAACTTTATGGGTGCGTCTTAACCCTTTCGCGACTCCTGGTACACATATATACCACTAAGTTTCATGTCAGGACTAAACACTTTTAATTCGGTTAAATTCGGTTCATATGTATACCATTCCGTTTACTTACGCATAAACACAATATCTGCAACTGCGTCAGCATCACATGTTTTGATTTCTTCACATTGTTCACTTTATTGGAGCACGTTGAGTGACACAGCGCATGTTTAGTGAGTGTTTTCATTGAAATTAGTGCTAAAATATTAGTAATTAGTTGAAAAATTGAACAACAAGTAACAACTGTTTATCTGTTCAGAAGGTAAGTACAATTATACTCTATAATTACTATAGAATTGGGTAACTAACCTCAAATTCGACCATGTGGTACGTATATGTACCGTTAGTCCTATAGGTTGGTATATATATATATATATATATATATATATATATATATATATATATATATATATATATATATATATATATATATATATATGTACCATTAGTTTTAATTGCAGAAATGGATCGGAAAAGGCCGCTCACAGAGAAGGAGCTACAAGAGGCGGCAGAAAATCTTTTTTGTGACTCTGACGACAGTGATGATTCATATGAACCTTCTGATGAAGAATCGGAAACAAATGACCAATCTGAGGTGGACAACGAATCTTTTGATGAAGAATCAGAAATCCAACCGGATAGTGATGATCAAGTTGAAAAAGAAAATGAAGCTCTAGAAGAAAATGAAGGCCCCTCTTGAAACCAGATGAAAATTTTTTCTCTAAAAGGCAATTTTCTAGTAAACGCACTTGTACACTAGCCTCCGATATACAAGCTACAACGCCGTATGAATGTTTCCAAAATATGTTTCCACATTCTTTATATCTGTACATTGCTCAGTGTACAAATGAAAGAATTCGAATACATAAACAAACAACTAGAGATGCTCGCATGAAGGAAACAGATGAAGGAGAACTGCAAGTTGTACTTGGGTGCATGTTAGTAATGTGTTACAACCATGTTCCCCAAATAAGTGATTACTGGTCCACACATCCTTCGATGGGAAATTCAGCAATACAAAATGCAATAGCTCGTGATCGATTCAAAATCATTTCATCAAAAATGTATTTTGCATGGCAACATATTATATTGACAATGTAGTAAATTGCTTGAAATCTACTTTCCAGAAATGCCGTCAGGATAGTAGCTTTCAGCGCATAGACGAATCGATGACAAAATTCAAGAGGCGTTCGTCTTTGAAACAGTATATGCCACTAAAGCCTGTGAAGAGGGGAATCAAGTTATGGCTTAGATTAGATTCGTTCACTGGATATACATACGATTTTAATATCTACACTGGCCGTGAAACTGAACATCTAGATGGAACTCTTGGCGAACGTGTAGTAAAAAAACTCATTTCTACAGCAAAAGAGAAAGATATTACCTTTTGTTTTGATCGCTTTTTTACTTCCCTCGCTCTACTACAGAATATGGATTTTGCAGCAGTAGGAACTTGTAACCAAAATAGAAAGAATCTACCTAAAATCAAGGATAAATTGAAAAGAGGGGAATATGTGTTCCAGTGTAGCAAAGATGGACTTTTGTTTGTGAAATGGCAAGATACAAAAGAGGTTCTTATGTTGAGCAATTGCCATACAGCTAATGTTACGCCTATAAACAAAACATTGAAAGATGGCTCCAAAATCAGTGTTACGTGCCCAGAAATGGTTGCATCATATAGAGAGATTATGGGAGGGGTTGACTTGGCGGACCAGATGATGGAATTATACGAACTAGATCGCAAATCAAATAAATGGTGGAAGAAGGTTTTTTATCGTCTGCTTATGATGGCTATCGTAAACGCATGGATTATCTATAAAGAGAAGACAAAGAAAAAAATTCCTTTGCTGCAATTTCTAGTTCCTCTGGCGGAAGAAATGATAGCTGAAGGAAGAAAAACAGCAAAAGTGCGACGTTTATCTAAGAAAGGAAGACCATCTGGAAAAAGACATCGGCTCGAAAATGTATCTTTACATCTACCAGTCGAAGGTACAACAAGAAGAAGGTGCGAAAGGTGTGCGGAAAATAAAACCCAAAAACGCACAAGGAAAATTTGTCAAGAATGTGACATTCCGCTATGTTCCAAATGTTTTGCAATATATAATTCTTGAAATATTTTGTATTATATACAATAAAAATACTCAAAATGTTTCAAAGAAAGTTTTTCTATAGGACTGATGGTACATAAAGGTACCATAACAAAAGACTAATGGTGCTTATATGTAGCACCACCCCCTTCAACCCCCTGCTGATTTTTTCGACATTTTCTATTATAAAATATCACTTTGACTTATAAAAACAAAAAAAATAACAAAAGTATTCCTATGTCTTCCAGAAAAAAAAATCGTTGCGAAAGGGTTAAGCAGTTTATGCCTGACTTTTATTTCGTTTTTTGTAAATATAATTCTTGAAATTTGCCCTCGTTTCAAGCGCATTCGTTGTACTTCTACGAGGTACAGCGTCCAATGGAGTAATACATGTTTCTCTATTGTTACTTCTCCAGGATCCTCGCTGAACTAACTCTCCATTAACATAACTGTCTACTGTGCCTGGAGGGGTGTAAGAATTTCTAGAAGAAATGCTTTTTCTCAAAAAATTGTGTAACAAAACGCATGCCATTGTAACTGTAGACGCTTTACCTTCGTCAAGAGGTATACTTCTTTTAAAAATTCTAAACTTGCTGGACAGTATCCCGAAAGTATTTTCTACGAATACACGAGAGCGAGACAATTCTTGATTGAATATTCTCTCTGGGGTACCTAGTGCATGATGCCCAGGAAATGGTTTCATGATACGTGTAGTCAGTGCAAATGCCGAATCGGCTAAAAATACATAGGGCAAGTTAGTAATTCTATTACGAGGTGGTAAATTGATGGTATTTGTTTCAATTTTCTGTCGTAAAACACTTTGGTGATATACTCCTCCGTCACTAATTCGTCCAGGGCAACCTATATCTACAAACATGAAACAATAGTCACTATCAACTAGCGCTAAAAGCGCAATACTGAAATGCCCTTTATAATTGAAGTATTCAGAAGCAGTGTGCGGTGGGGGTAGAATCATGATATGTTTTCCGTCCAAAGTGCCGATACAGTTGGGGAAACTAAAACCTACTGCTTTAGACAACCACTCGTCCTCGGTTGTTGGAATCTGAAAAAATACACAATTGTAGTTAGTCAAGTTTTCACAGCTCCTCTTAAATTTAAATTATATATGATCTGCAGACGTATTGAAAAAAACGGTCATATTGCAAATATGATATAAATAAAATATAAATATTATTTTGTTTCAGACCCAAGACACAGAGCAAGATATAGGCACTGATGAACTTGATGGCGGAGAAAGTAGCAGTACCACCGAAGTGCAGAATAGTGATGAAGTTGACAGCACCGCACAAGCTTTTTTAGAGAACAGTTACCCTGTAACTAATTCTAAAGTGGCACAGAAACGTCGAGCAAAAAACCCGCCAGAACTACAGGAAGCCAGCAAGCAGATGAGCGCTGCATTCAGTACACTAAATAGTGTATTGAACACTAAAAAAAATAAAGAAAATGATGACGCTGATTCATTTTGCAAACTTCTGGCAAAACAGCTCAAAGATTTGCATAAGGACGAAAGAGAAGAGACAATGTACGAAATACATGGATTGGTACTAAACAAACATCGTCGGTGCCGCGATCGAGTGATGCAGCCCAGTATTTCGCCTTCTATTTATAGTGGCAGTTCATCAGCACACAGTTTATCATACTCGAATGAATCGCTGTCACGAAACATTATATCTCCGGAATTAATAATCAATCGCCCTTCATCTTCACACAGCTCCTACAGTATACCAACGTCACCACAATACTTCAACCAAGAAATATCACATCAAACATTACCTGTTGATCAACAACCTAATTTATACTGTTATACTTCTCCTTCGCAAATGTTAATCAAACGCCCATCATCATCACGCAGCTCGAACGTTACACCAATGCTTTCACGAAATCAAGAAATATCGCATGAGAGTCCATTTACACCTCACAATGTTCAAATACTATATCAAGAGACGTTTCAACAAGGAGAAAAGAATATCCTGCTTGAAGCATTTGAAAAAGCGACAACGCAACAAGAATAAAGAAGAGATTTATATATAAGTATAAGTTGAGTTTTATTTTCTTGTAAATGCGATTTATCACATTGAGTACCTTGGTTTTTGAATAATGAATAGTTGTATTGACATAAAATTATTTTTATTTACCTTTATCAGATCCTTCAAAACTTCATTGAGTGCTGAACATACTTCTGGAATAATTTTAGATATAATTTGACTTGAAATTTTAAAAAGATGATGCAAGCTTTTGTAACTGTCCCCTGTAGCTAAATATCTCAATGTTACCGCCAGTCGTATTTTCACAGGAATTGCATCCCTCCAATCAGTATCTTGTTTGGCAACGATTGCAGATATTTTTTGTAATAGGAATTCAAAATCGGTAACTGACATCCGAACAAAATTGTCAAACTCTCCTGATGGCTCAGCGAGAAGCTCTGCTAGTTGTTTATGCATGATACTCCTGAAATTAACAAAAAATAAGTCGTCGCTTATGTGAAACATACGAGTTTGAGATATAAAAAAATATTCAATACAAAATTATTTTACCTTGTTCTGTTTCGATGTATTGACAGCATCCACCACCTTCTTTTTTTCCATTTCGTTTTGATCACCCTTTTGCTATACACATTCACGTAGTTGCGGTATGCTGTGAATAAATAAACCGCAGTAGCCGTTAGCTCCTCAATATCCATTTTAATAAATTGATCCGAATATTGGCCTGTATCGAAGCAAACTGAACGACCTTCCAACAGTTCCAACGTGTGGATGCCACCACGAACTCTTGGCCAATATATTGGCCAACAAGTTCGCCACTATGTTGGCCAACGTGAAGAGCCGGCATTAGGCAACAAGAGAATTCGATGAATAAAAAGACTGACACCCAAAACCTAAGCACAACATACGCTTATTTACTTTCATTACACTCGAAACCAGTTTATGGCGGACCGATTGATGAATAGAATAAGAAAATTCCATTGACCACAACTCAATGTTAGTTTGGTATCCCTGAGTTTAACTGCTGGACAACTCACGTACATAAATAATACTGAGAAAGAGTCTAAATTGTTTGTTTCTGTTTCGTCTTGTGCAATTTTATCTTGTTAAAAGAATAGTAATACTTGACATTTATATCGTTCCGTATTCACTTTGATGTTATTTATAAGAATATGTCATTGTAACCTCGCATTCGGTAAGTCTTGTTTGTTTTTGAGAATGTTCAAGTGATTGTATTAGGAATTTATGTTTTATTGTAGTTACCCTGAGGAAGAAACAGATTATATATATATATATATATATATATATATATATATATATATATATATATATATATATATATATATATTATGAATTCCTTTTATTTCCCTTTACATTATGGTGAATAATTATTATGATTTTTCCTTTTTGATATATAAATAAACTACGTTGAGCGCCTTTAAATTTTAAATATTGATCTCTGTTTATTTTATATTTTATTACTCTTTAATTCTCAGGGAAGGTTCTTTTTGATGTAATTTACTCTATTTACTTTCTGAAAATTTGATAAAACTTCAATAAATTTGAAGATTTCTAATTTTATTATATTAATTTTATCAACATTAATTATTTATACACAACTTTAGTTCAAATGTAACAAACATAAACAATCTGATAATGGTACCTATATTTTATTCCCTTGTTATTATATATATATATATATATATATATATATATATATATATATATATATATATATATATATATATATATATATATATATATATATATATATATATATATATATATATATTTGCAAATATTTTATAGTCAATTGGCCAATTTAAAAGTTATAAAAACTCACGATTTAATGTTTCACTTTTTGGGTATTCTATATTCAATGTATGTCCAATTATTCTTTCTTCTTCTTCTCTCCTGCTTTACTGGATTTGTTATTCTGCAATTCTGTTAATTCTGCAACTCTCGATGATATCCTTTTACAACCTCACTTAATTTTTGTTGTGACTTGATTTCATAACAAATAAGCACAATTCTTTCACTTATTTAGACTTTCTTCACCAACAGGTACTATTAGCAATTTTAATATTCACTTAATATTAATACATTATATCCTCGTACTTTCGGCTATCCTTATACTTTCAATTTTACAATATGGATGACAAAAAAAAATGAATGTGATTCTGAGCAACGATGGTTCTCTCTTGAAGATCAAATAATAACTAACTACGGAAATGCAATCCACATCCCTTTATAAACTCGTTTATTTTTCAAATATCAAATTGCGTGGTCTTATTATTCTAGAATATATCCATTTCCTTTTTGGAAGTTTTACTCATATTTAAATAATTATACTAACAGGTATTGTACATATTTTTATATCATTCTATTTAATTAAATATACAATAATTTTGGAAATTGATTATTTCAATAATAACGGCTTATTTATGATTACTTAAAATTTTTCAAACTCAGTACTTTAACTTGATTATTTTGAATAATTAAATGACATTTGATTAGTTTTTTAACAAATTTGTAATAAAAACATACTTTTGGACTGAAATCATTTAGTTAATCTCACCTACATAATATTCTGATCATTTTGTACTAAAATTTTCAATATTCTGTCCATTAATTTAGTTATTATTTATTCTTGTAAATTTGACACTTTGATATATATAATTTTTCTTATTCTAACTTGAAATTCTTCTTTATTACATTATTCTACAACAATTTTCTATATAAAACAGTTAACTAATTTCTTCTAATACCTCTATATATGATTAACTATCTTCAATGACTTGCAATTAACTTATTATCTGATATTCAAATTCAGTCGATACATAGAATTTCCATAATTATATGTATTCTACATAAATTAAGTCTGTTATATTGAATTAATTTGTTCTAATTAATCTTTTCAACAGTTCTAATACTTGTATTCTCATATCTATTTGATATTTCATGAATTTCTATTGAATTATTTGATATCTCTTTACACCGATTAATGACATTTTATGTTTTTGACATTCTATAAGTATTTCACATATATTATTGATTTTAAAAGTTGATCTTGTACATTTCTAACTAATACATTTACATTAGTCTTCATCGTAACTCAGTTTTACTTAATTAAATTCACATTAATTGAAATTTCAGGAGCATCATTACATTAATTAACAATTTACATATTTCTTCCATCTTATATGTACAAGCTTTATCATTGATTAGATATACATATATTTTATAAACATCTATCATTTACTAATGTCTATTTAAGTTTATTGAAGTTTTCCTTTTCTATGATCAATTCTATTTCATATTGTACCATATATTTATCTATATTAATATTGCAAATAAACAAACCATATCAATATATATATATATATATATATATATATATATATATATATATATATATATATATATATATATATATATATATATATATATATATATATATATATATATATAAATATAGAAATTTTTGTTATTTATCGAACTTTAAATATAATATGTAGATGAAAGTTATCGGGTATAGGTCTTTGGAAATTAAATTAAACCATTAATCCATTAAATTCTCAATATTTCGCCAAAATTTATTAGCTTCAACAGGAGAATATCTACGACACAAAATAACAGTTGTAAGCAGAAAATACAAATTAAAATATGTGTTAATAAAAGCTTACTAGGAAATACCGTGAACAAGAACATACACAATTGAATATTTGTATTTTCGAAGATTTTTTTCTGATGAATTGATTGTTCCTCTGATGTCATACAGGAAACTTCCTTTCATTCCAAATTTGACGAATGCTTTGGTGTCAGTTTTTAAACACTTTGTCAATATTAACATAGTTAAATACAACCCTAAGAGAGTATCGCAACTTTTCACAAGAGTCAAAGATAGAACGCCTTCTGCCTTGAATGCTAATGTAATTTATAAAATAGGTTGTAATGAGTGTGAGGGAGTTTATATTGGACAGACACAACGATTGCTTAAGCAAAGAATCACTCAGCACAAGAGTGATTGTAAAATCCTGAAGAATTCATGTGCGTTAGTTAAGCATCATAAGGAAACTGGACATTTTTTTAATTTTCCTGATTTTAAAATACGGAAGTAATTATAAAAAAAGACTCTTCCATGAAATGTATTACATCAAAAAAACACTCAGTACAGTTAATTTCAAATCTGACATAAATCAATTAAGTAATATTTACAGTGCAATTTTGTAATTCGTTCCATTTTTCAATTACTCATTCAGACCACACTTTTCTGTTATCTCACACATGACGGTTTTTGTATAAGCTTTTTATGTTCTTTATCGCTTACATTATTTATTGATTCATTTGGCTGTGAGCATTTGACTTAGTGTAACTTGTATTTTAATGTTCCTTGAAGAGATTGTGTTTTCAATTGTGTATGTTCTTGTTCACGGTATTTCCTAGTAAGGTCGATAAATAACAAAAATTTATATATATATATATATATATATATATATATATATATATATATATATATATATATATATATATATATATATATATATATATATATATATATATATATATATATATATATATATATAAATATATTTATATAATCTGGGGTAAAAATGTGACACGCAATATTCAGGTTATATTTTATTAAAAATGAGACGCTCAAATAAAATTGTTATAAATATATAGCAACACTTATAAAAACATCATCCCTACAACATCATCATTTTTGGGAAACAAATGACGTCAAAATTGAAATCACAAAATCTATGGCGTCGTTTGCGATTTAAATCTTTCAAAACGGGCTTTTGAAGTTTTGTTGTGCAAGTTCGTATATCGATCGGAAAGGTTCGGTTAAAGTCGCTTCGCGCTCTGATGCTATTACCCTTGCAACGTGTGCAATTGCATTTCAGTTCCACTTGATCAGTTTTCGAGTGAGCTCGTTTTTCTTGGAGTGGTAAATTTGAGACACGCTTGGAAAATGCACAAACAACCTAAATATTACATCGTCACAAGTTTGGAACCTTGAGGAAACTTCTTTTTCCATGGATCCTACAAGGATTAAGGAGATAGCTGCCAACGATTATTTTCCAGTTGAATGTTGCAATGGAGTACCTGACAATTCAACCACATGCAGTCGATTTTATTTTTTCGATTTTCATTGTGGGTCATTTTCAACATTTTCATTCAATTTGTGTTTAAATTGTTATTACGAAACAGCTCAAGAAGAGCACAATCTTTTAGAGAAAATTGTCAAACATTCACCGTACGCTGTATGTTTAACTTATGAACATGTGCATCTTTTGGGACATGGGCATTATGATCTTTGGGGTAATGAATTAACCTTCTTCGATTGTCAAGATGCTATCCCGAAAATTTTAAGACTACAAAGTGCCAAGTGTGTAAATTATTGTGTTCAATAGACTAGAAAATATTTGTGAAAACGTTGTATGTATTAACTAGATATATATATATATATATATATATATATATATATATATATATATATATATATATATATATATATATATATATATATATATATATATATATATATATATATATATATATACAGTGCAACCTTAATATAACGTACCTCAATATAACGACTTCCTCGATTTAACAAATTCTTCGTAATCCCCTTGAATTGTCCATAAGAGTCAATATAAAATATACCTTTACATTGCGAACATTCTTTGCGTGCAACCTCTTTATAACGAATTTTCAACTATCAAGAAAAAGTATTCATACCTCTAATTAACGAATTTTGCCAACCCAAAACCTTTATATAAAGTTTCCACCAATAATATAACTCTCAATCTTATAATGTGATTCATGTCTCGACACGCTTTTGTTTGTACAGTAATCATTGTTGTTTTGATGGAAAGTAATGTAAACACCTCTGCTCGTCACTATTGTTAAAGATTCAAGTTAAAATGGCTCAGAAACGTAAAAGGTGTTCCTTATCGGTCGCAGAAAAGCGAAACATCATTAATTATCTTGACCAAAATCCCATGACGAAAAAATTAGACATAGCTAATAAGTTCGGGATTCCCGCAAGTACATTGGCTACAATTTTAAAATTTAAAGATAAGTTTTCAGAAGAAAGTGGTTTGAATGTAAACAGTAAAAGATTAAAATCATGCGAGTTCAAAGACGTAGAGGAATGTGTGTTAAAGTGTGTAAAACAGTGCCGAGACAAAAAAATCCCAATCGGAGGCCCTATTCTTCAGGAAAAGGCTCAGCGGTTTGCAGTAGAATTGGGACATGAAGGGTTCCGTGCTAGCAACGGGTGGCTTCAAATTTTCAAAAAACGAAACGAGGTTGTTTTTCGAAAAATATGCGGTGAAAGTGGTAGTGTTAATGAACAAGTATGTGATGATTGGAAAGACAAACTGGCAGAGCTGACCACCGGATACGATCCCGAAGACATCTTTAACGCCGATGAAACTGGACTATTCTATAAATGATTACCTGACAAAACCTTATCATTCAAAAGCGATAAATGTAATGGTGGGAAAAACAGTAAACTTCGCTTAACAGTACTGCTGGGAACAAATTGTACTGGGACTTACAAACTAAAGCCACTCATCATCGGAAAATATCAAAAACCGCGATGTTTTAAGAATGTCAATAATCTGCCAACAGATTACACGTCCAACCATAAGGCTTGGATGACCAGTGATGCTTTTTGCAATTGGCTTAAAAGTCTGGATAAAGAGATGAAGAAAAAAAACAAGAAAATTCTAATGTTCATCGATAATTGTACTGCACACGGAGAAATTCCTAACCTGAAAAATATAAAAATAAAGTACTTACCTCCAAATACCACTTCAAAACTACAACCACTGGATCAGGGCATCATCCAAAGCTTCAAAATGCATTATAGGAAGGAAGTTGTCAGACGATTTCTTGCTGATGTTGAACGTCAAACACCAACTACAATTGACGTTTTACAAGCCATGTGGATGATCGCCAAAGCTTGGAATTTAGTCACGGAAAAGACAATTGCAAACTGCTTCAAGAAAAGTGGGTTTAAAGTAACATGCGAAGATGAGGAGGACGATTTACCAGTCGCAGAACTTGCTAGGACCTGGCAAAGAGTTCAAGAAGAATTACACCTTCAAGAGACTGACTTCGAAGACTTCGTTACCTTTGATAATGATTTGGCCATCTGTGGAGAACTAACTGATGCTGACATCGTCACATCTGTGTTGCCAGTTACTAATGCAGAAGCGGATGAAGACGAGGAAGAAGAGGGTGAAATTGATGAGCATAACTTCACAATAAAATATGCTTATAATACTTTGAATACAATAAAATCTGTGTTCCTCAAAAAGGGAGGTTTGAGTGACGATGTAGTGAAATCCATCTCGAAATTAGATTGCGCTTTGGATGTCATAACTCATACCGGTGGTAAACAGACAACTATCAATGACTTTTTTTCTAATCAATGAACAAAATTGAGATTAAGCTACTATATAACCACATTGTTAATTGTTTTAGATTATTAATGTAAGAAAAAAAATTTATTATCTACCTAATTGTTTTTAAATACATAGCAAATACATATAGTAATTTGATAAAAATGTGTTATCATTTATTAGTAGAAGTTGTTCGCTATAACAAGATAAGTACGTAATATTGAGGTGAATAAAACTATTCTTTTACCTCTTTATAACGAATTTTAGACCAATCTAACCTCACCATAACAAACCTCAGTTCAACGAATTACTTGATATTACGAATATTTTCTTGTTCCCCTCCGATTTGTTATATCGAGGTATATATATATATATATATATATATATATATATATATATATATATATATATATATATATATATATATATATATATATAGTTTTTGGTATTTTCTTGGAAATTAGGTTCATATAATATTAAACGTCAAACATTACATGTTTTTTAATGAATCATCCAAACGTTTCGGCCATGGTTTTGGCCTTTTTCAATGGACCCTAAAACAAAGCAAAAGTTTGTCAGATATAAAAGTAAAATTTCTTTCACAAATAGCACACCTCTAACAGTCAGCAAAACAGGTATTTTGTTTCAAAAATAGTGTTACATATTAACAGTGATATACATAAAAGTAAAACATTTTTTGACACTAACATACAAACAAAATTATGACAGATTTAGATTCAAAGTTCTTCTCTTTTTTAGGTTATTATAGAGTTTCTAATCACAGTAGAAACGCAAATCAGACACTGTATAAAGATACCACAGAACGATGGACGTAAGCAAAAGCGTTAGTCAAATTTTTTCTAATTCCAAAAATATGATGGAAGCGTGCAGCACCATCTATTTATTTATATGATATTGTAGTAGATTTTGTTTAGGTTTTTTATGTCTGTTTTGGCATTGACCGCGCTTGGATTCTGTTTAATACAAATCATTTCATGTATTTCCCTTTTATTTTGGTTATGCTCCGTTTTGATTATTCTGGTTTTGGAAAAGTCAAAATTATGGTTCAGCTCCTGCTCGTGTTTGCTGAGGGCTGTTATGTTCTTTGTTATCGTATCTGTGTCCACTTAATCTGTTCTCTAAGTATTGGCTGGTTTGCCCAATATACACCTGATCGCAGTTTGCACATTGGATCTCATATATTACGTGTGTTCTCTTGTTTTTAAGTGTTTTTGTTTTCAGTTTACTGTAGTTCCATTCTAACAGATTATATGCTTTGTGGCATATAGTAATTTCATGTTTCTCAAACACTTTTTTAAAACTTTCTGATAATCCTGAGATATAAGGTAGTGACAGGTATCTATTGTTATCCTTCTTGTTGGTTGGTTGTTCCACATTTTGTTCTCGAAATTTAGTTAGTCTGTTTGCAAAAATCGAGTTTATGAGTTCTTCAGGATAGCTGTTCTCTTTAAGTACGTTTTTAGCTTTCAGGATAGTGCTGCTTCTGTATTTACTATCCGAAAGTTTAATTGCTCTGTCGGCTAACCCTATAATAACTGATCTTTTTTGCGACATAGGATGGTTTGACACATAGTTCAAATATCTACCCGACCAGGTGGATTTAGTATACCATTGAGTTTCAACTCTGTTAGCATTATGATGAAGAGTCATGTCTAGGAAATTGATCTTATTGTGAGATTCTGATTCTACAGTAAACCGAATTTTTCGATGATATTCGTGGAAAAGTTTCACCAAATAATCTTCTTCGTTAACAGGGATAGCGGTCAGGCAGTCATTTATATAACGGTAGAAGAAAGGAGAGTTAAATTTTAGTTTTGGTAATATCTTGTTTTCAAGATCTTCCAGAACCAGCTGGGCAATAACACTAGAGATAGAGGAACCCATAGCACAGCCATCCATTTGTTTATATATGTTGTTTTTAGAGAAAATACGTAGAGTTCAGGGTGAGGGAAACAGCATTTTGGAACTCAACCAGGGGTATATCAGTATAGATTTTAATTTCGTTCCATTTGTTTGCAATAAGTTCCAATGCCAAATCAATTGGGATATTGGTATATAATGATACAACATCTAAAGATATTATCTTGTATCCTTCTGGGATATAATATATGTTATTAATTTTTTCCTTGAAATGCCACGAATCTCTGATATACGAGTCATTTTTGTTGACAATGTTACCCAAACAATTTTTAAGAAATTTTGCAAGGTTGGAAAACGGTGATTGGATACAGGAAACTATTGGCCGCATTGGGATCCCTTCCTTATGTAATTTAGGCAATCCATAAATTTTTGGAGGCAGTGCATTTTGGATAAGAAGATTCTTTGCTACTTTAGGAGATATGAAATTCAGTCTTTCCCACCTTTTTATTATTTCGTTATTTTTTTTTGGTAGGTGTTTGTTGAATCAATTTTTAATAGTTTATATGTTGTTTCATCTTCAAGGAGTTGTGACATCTTTTCGTCATAACATTCTTCAGTCATTAACACAGTTTTATTTGATTTGTCAGGTTTAAGAATCTTCAGATAATTATGTTGTTTCAAAAAGGATTTGGTTTTATTTAACTTTTTTTTTTATTTAACTCTCTATTATAGTTATTTCTAGGTAGTGTAGGCTTGAATTTGGTTAACATAGTACAACACGTTGCTCTTATTTCATTTCGGCTATCGTAATTTAAGTTTTTAGTGGAACATTCAATACTAGCGATGATATCATGTATGGGTATATCATCTTTTTGATGAAAAGGCATCGCAAAATTTGGACCCAAACTCAGAATGTCATTAACATATTCTGGAATCTGCAATTCTGTAAGGTTCTCTATCCATTCTTCTGTTGTTTTCACTCTAATTGTGTCTTTCACATTTCTCTGTTTCCGGAGTAAAATATTTATCTTTGTGATATTTATATCCCTTATTTTCAAAAAAATTCGTTCATAGGTTACCTTTTGATCATGAATAAGTTGTTTCGAGTGATTATCTGTTAGCATAACATTTTTCTTTAACTTACATATTTTTGTCTCAATACTATTTATTGTTCTCACTGTATCAGTTATTAAAATATTTAGTACGTCATGAACATATTTTGTTGTTACTTGAGGTTCAAATTTGCGCTGAAGGTTAGTTGTAACAATTTGTAGATGTTTCGTATTTAACTTTAGGAAAGATGGAGTTAGGCTTTTGGATTTACATCTTACGAGAAATATTTTTCGATTTTCAAGTTCGCCTTTTTCTTCATCAGCTTAGAGATTTCCTTTATTTTACAGACGGTTTCTTCGCCATATTCTAGTCTTAGGTTGTTGAAACTTACTGAATTTTCATCCATGCTTGATATATTGTTAGTTTTATTTCTTGAACCTCAAAGTATATATTGCTTTTGGTATTTTCTTGGAAATAAGGTTCATATAATATTAAACGTCAAACATTACATGTTTTTTAATAAATCATCCAAACATTTCGGCCATGGTTTTGGCCATTTTCAATGGACCCTAAATCAAAGCAAAATTTCTTTGAAATTTCGGCGTAGTTCGCGACATACTTGCTAATTTGATTTATTATGGAAAATAATTACAATCAAGCACCAGCTCGAGGGCGCGGTGGCTTCTGGAGCAGAGGACGTGGCCGTGGTTCGCGGAGCCGTCCGAACCAGCAAGCTCAACCAGCTGAAAAAACACCTCAGAATGAGCCAACACAACAACAAGAACAACACAAAGATGTTAAACCTAAATTCTCGAAGCCTAAGAATTCAAAGAAGGAATTCAAGATGTCAGAGTCCAAACCAGACCTGGCTCCCAAGGATAAACGTTTAACACCTTCAAACGAGAAGAATGACCCGATGGTTAATGAGTTTATTACCATTGACGGAGTTAACGGATTCGTCGAAGTTACTACGAACAGAAAATTCCAGCTAGACTACTCACAGTATATGACTCTAGTACGGGTGTCTTATGACGCAGCTACTACATTCGATAGAGCATTACGAAAGTACGTCTCGTTTCCGGAATTCCAATATTATAACGTAGATCTATTATGGAGACGAATCTATGATATACTCTCCGCACGCCGAATTAATACTTTTGAAGCATTGGAATTGAACAAATTGCTTTCTTTCGATTTACCCGTTGCAGAGGATATAAATCTTTATCTACAGGGCATAGGAGATGTGAAAGACCCGTCTTCAAGGGAGTTTCATCTTGCACTTCAAGGAGCGATTACCAATCTGCAAATAAACGGAGCGACTGGATTTTACGGTAGAGTCGATGCTATGAGCCATATATTTTATGAGACTTTGCCTTCACCAGGAATAGCACTGTTGAAAATAAGAGCAGATTTAATGTTTCAACCACGTCAACCTTTAGACTGGGATCTCCCCGAAGCGTTAAGACCTTTGAATGTTGCGGCACAATTACCAACAGCTAACCTGTTAGGATGGAGCCGCCGAGAGAGACTCCGATGATCAGAGCCGAGCTTTAAATAAAGCCGGAATTACAGAAGATGACTTTAATACAAGAAATGTAGGTGGAATACCTATCAATGTTTCATTATTAAAGTACGTAGGAAACCAGATAGAGAATTCAAAATGCAAGGCTATAGCTACTTTCCCCACATCAACGATGGGGCCAAGCAGTCAGATTCCGTATAGCACGAGAAGTGCTTCGGACGTAGACATGACGCCTAATGAAGGCATAGCCTCCAAACAGATGATGACAAATTCATATTGCCAATTTTCCTCGCATGTCGCGAGTGGATCAGCCATAATGCGTTATCGCATGCAGAGACTGACGCTCTGAGGAGAAGATGATATGTTCGCTTATCGATTTGTACATGACCAAGTCCCACCACAGTGGTTTGAGAACGCCAATCAAGTCTTCAATTATGGAATTGGAGGTCAACTCTGGAATACACCACAATTTAGGTTATCAGAGCAATCAGGCGTAGGATTAGTGGCTTCTTTAGCCAATAGAGTCAGAAGAAAAGTGACAAAAGATTGAGACTTTTAAAAGACGAGCGTGGAAAGACTATATTGGGCAAACCAGCCAATACTTAGAGAACAGATTAAGTGGACACAGATACGATAACAAAGAACATAACAGCCCTCAGCAAACACGAGCAGGAGCTGAACCATAATTTTGACTTTTCCAAAACCAGAATAATCAAAACGGAGCATAACCAAAATAAAAGGGAAATACATGAAATGATTTGTATTAAACAGAATCCAAGCGCGGTCAATGCCAGAACAGACATAAAAAACCTAAACAAAATCTACTACGATATCATATAAATAAATAGATGGTGCTGCACGCTTCCATCATATTTTTGGAATTAGAAAAAAATTGACTAACGCTTTTGCTTACGTCCATCGTTCTGTTGTATCTTTATACATTGTCTGATTTGCGTTTCTACTGTGATGAGGAACTCTATGAACCTTATAATAACCTAAAAAAGAGAAGAACTTTGAATCTAAATCTGTCATAATTTTGTTTGTATGTTAGTGTCAAAGAATGTTTTACTTTTATGTATATCACTGTTAATATGTAACACTATTTTTGAAACAAAATACCTGTTTTGCTGACTGTTAGAGGTGTGCTATTTGTGAAAGAAATTTTACTTGATATCTGACAAACTTTTGCTTTGTTTTAGGGTCCATTGAAAAAGGCCAAAACCATGGCCGAAACGTTTGGATGATTTATTAAAAAACATGTAATGTTTGACGTTTAATATTATATGAACCTTATTTCCAAGAGAATACCAAAAACAATATATACTTTGTGGTTCAAGAAATAAAACTAACTATATATATATATATATATATATATATATATATATATATATATATATATATATATATATATATATATATATATATATATATATATATATATATATATATATATATATATATATATATATATATATATATATATATATATTGTTGGGATTTTTCGTGGTATAACAGATATTAAATGACTAATATTGTTGGATTTAATTTACTCGACGTTTCGGCTCTATTTTTGGAGCCTTTTACAAGAGTTTCATCAAGAGTCTGTAAGATAAAATATAATTTAGAGCTAGTTCACAATACAAAGGTTGATATTAAAAATGTACCTCACTACGGATCGTTTTGTTTTCTTTTCTTTGGCTGTGGTAAGTTCCAGCTCGTGTGAACGACTGGTTTATGAATCCGAAACAGCGGGGCTATTCTCGAGTCAATGGCGTATACGAAATTTGATGGTCATCGACAATTTGCGTATGACTTGTAGTTGTAGGTATTCTCGAATCGTGGTATACGAAATAAACCATCCGCCAGTCGTACGAATTCACATGTGTGGGTACTAGGCATACGAATCTTCTATGCGAATGCGAATTTTCATAAGGTGCATGCGCATATGGCATCTTATGATCAAAAAGAAGAGGTTAAAATTTGTTATGATTGTGTAAAGTTTGAAATTAAATTTCAAATTGATTTGTTTTTTGTTTGATGTGGGTGGATGGACAAGTCAATTTTATGTGAATAAGAAATAGGTATCTCAGATAAGAAATTATTGAATATGGCTAATTTAAATCAGCTCATCAGAATAGCTGGTATTGAGGCTCTGGAAAATGCAGAGCTCCTCGCTGATAATAGAAGATTTCGGGTATACGATGATGCATTTGAAGAGACCCAGCTAGGTTTTTTTAAACTATATAGACTCAATAAAACTAGCACTTATGACCTTATTGATTTGCTAACTCCTTATATGAGGCATCCCAGCCGAATATCAGCCCTGAGTATTGAAATAAAAGTGAGTAAAGTTGTAATGCTTCAGATGATATATGCCATGACAACTACTTGAGTATTGTTTCCTTTCAGGTATTAACAGATCTCAGATTTTTTGCATCTGGGAGCTATCAGCTTGATGTAGGCAGTAATATCAATCATGGGATGAGCCAGCCTTCAGTGAGTGGATGTATTGAGGAAGTTATCACTGCTTTGAATATGCCTGATATATTCAATCATTATGTGAAAATGCCAAGAAATTTAGAAGAAATTTCTCAAATACGTAATAAGTCTGCAACACATATTTATTGTAATGATTTATCAACTAAAAAATGATTTGCAGGTTCTATCTCAATCATGATTTTCCTGGAGTACTAGGCTGTGTTGATTGTACACATGTCGCCATATATCCTCCAGAGATAGATCATCCTATATATCCAGAGGCAGTATATGTTAATCGAAAGGGGTATCATTCTATGAATGTACAGCTGGTAATACATATTTCAGATCAAAATTAATCCTCACATTACACATATACCTACATATTTTTCAGATTTGTGATACTGATTTAAGAATCATGAATGTTTGTGCAAGATACCCAGGAAGCACCCATGATAGTTGTATATGGAATAATAGTGCTGTATTACCATACATGCAGAACCTTCATAGAAACAATACCAAAGTTTTTCTTCTGGGTAAGTAATGATCAAAGAAATTTTCCAGATATGCAATAAATAATATGGAATCAGTTAAGTGTACATTTACTAATGTGTTAATCTCAACCATCATTATAGGTGATTCAGGATATGCTTTAAGACCCTGGCTGATGACACCAGTTGAAAATCCAGAACAAAATTCCCCAGAAGAAAGGTACAATGATAGGCAGAAGAGTACAAGGTCCCTTATTGAAAGGTGTAATGGAGTACTGAAATTAAGATTTCGATGTCTTCTTAAGCATAGAGTTCTTCATTACAGTCCTGAGAAATCTTCTAAAATCATAAATGCCTGTGTTGTCTTGCATAACATATGCATAAATAATAATATTCCACCTGTTGAGTTAGAAGATCATGAGGATGTTAATCTTGGCCAGGTTGATTTAGGTTTTTATGAACCTATAAATGATGTCTTGGTGCTTCCAAATTTGCGAAATCCTGAATTAGCAGCTGGAAGATTACTTAGAGAAAGAGTTATAAGAAATCATTTTACAATATAAGATATGATTAGATTTTATTGTAGTGAATCCATTAATTTTTTTTATAAAGTTTCAATGTTTTTGTATCAATACCAAATAAGTTATATAATTCATGAACTCTCTTTTTCTTGACTTGTTTTTACTGACCACTTTCAAAATTATAGTTTCAGAGCATCTGTAATTATGGTAGATTGTTTGAATCCAGTAAAAAAATTGTCAAATTTTTTTAATCAAACTTAAAAATATATCAGAATAAAATTCAACTAGTAATTTTTTTTCATTTCCTCAACCCAATGTGGAATGTGAACACAAGTTGTACAACGAACAGATATATTTCTATAACTATGAAAAAACACAAATCTATATGAAAATCAACTGAGTATTTTAAAAACAAAATGAGTATTTTTATCATTTCTACAACTAAATAAAAGTTCAACCAAACAAAACAAAATGAATAAAACAAAACACAAAATGAAAATAAAATATTTGAGTATCATCTCAACAAAACTACCTAATCTAAGATACTAAAAAAAGAGATCACTATTTTTCATCACAGGTATAATAGTTCTTTTAGGAACCAATTGAACCAAATAGCCCATCAATAATGATATTTTAATCCTCTTTGCATTTTGCTATCCTCTCTAGAGCAGATGCGATTCCCAATTTAGCATAGACATCCTTTTCATATAGCTCAATTTTTTTTATTATGATAGCTATTTCTCATTGTTATATCCCTCTCTGTCTGCTTGGAAAGTTCTGCTGTGGCTGAAATTCTATTTTCACTAATATTCACTTTAGATGAGGAAGGTAATTCCAGTGGAGGATTATTTTCCTCAAGAACAGGAACATTGTCGTTGCTAGGTACATTGTCGTTGCTGGTATCGAGTTCATTATTTGTTATATCCCAGCAATAGTCATGGTCCATATCAACTTGGACTGGAGAGAGTAGATTTGTAATGGTTGATCCATCAAACTCTACCTGGGATTCCAGAATATCTATTGGTGGTCCTCCACCAGTTCTGTTGCGGTGTTGTTTAATCATGCTTTTTTGCTCTTTGTTCTAGTCTTGATATCATGCCAAGTCTGAAATATTTGTAAATCAACCAAAATAATGAAATTATGAAGAATATAGATATGACTTACTTTACGCCATTTTTTCCAATCTTTGTTTGCCCCTGGCATAGCGTTCAAATTGTTTGCTAGAGATTCCCATAATTGTTGGGCCTTCTTGTATGTGAAATCATTCGTGAATTTTCCAGAGTTGAGTTGTGGATGGCTTTTAATAAAATCCACCAACTCCTTACGCTGATCGGATGTTATGTTTCCCTTTGTTTTCTCCCTTTGATAATATTTCTATGAATTTTCCGTGTGTTATTTTCAACAGGCAACTACAAGATAGGTTCAAGTCAGAACGTTTTCGCGGTTTTTTCGTATATAAACAAAAATTTTATTTTAATTTTATTGTAAACATGTTGTAAACCATGAGAAAATTGATACATTGGCAGTTTTGGCACAGTGTTGTCAAGTTTTCATCGGACCACAAATTACGTAGACGAATGAAGAAGTCGTATAGTGTTGAAGAATGCACATGAGTCTTGGTATACGATTATTTCCATACGTAAAAGTTCGTATACGCTGCGTATACGTATTGCCGCGTATGAATTCGAGAATAGCACCGCTGGTGTCCAGTCATATTCGTTTCACGTGTCTTCGCGTTATGCGCGTTATATAATATTTAGGAATACACGATGCTCAAATTATTCACGTCTGAACGGTTATTGATTACATTTTGTAGATTTTTCTGGATATGAATCATTTCTAGATTTCCTATTAAATTGTATAGGAAACCCATATCCACCGACAGACTCATACACTTTAAATCAAACCATCCCATTTCACAAAAAATAGCCATCATAACAAATTATATTGACGGAAGCCTGAAACTGACATCACCCATTCTTAGACCACAAACATTAAAACAGACAAAAAAACTAATACAGAAAAATGGTTATCCTCAATTGATGATAAACCAAATAACAAATAAGAAAACCTATGAATTATACAACACAGAATAGACAAACACCAAACATGAAAATAACAAAACATCCAAATACACAACACTGCCATACATACCCTCACTATCACAAAGAATAAGTCACATTCTAAAACCATATGAAATAAAAATAGCCTACAAACCACAAAACCAGGAAAAACAAATTTACGCAAAACTCAAAAGCAAAATACCTCTAATGGACAAGACACAACAAGTATATGAAATCCCATGCAACAACTGTAATAAGACATATATAGGTCAAACAATGCAACACTTAAAAGAAAGAAGTAAAACGCATAAATATTCAAAAACACAGATCACGGCACTGAATAAACACAAACAAACAGACGGACATAGTTTCAACTACAAAACTAGAATTTTGGCAACAGAAACTAACACAAAGGAAAGAAAATTTCTAGAAATGATTCATATCCAGAAAAATCTACAAAATGAAATCAATAGCCGTTCAGACGTGAATAATTTGAGCACCGTGTATTCCCAAATATTATAAAAGGCGCATAACGCGAAGACACGTGAAACGAATATGACTCGACACCTGTTTCGGATTCATAAACCAGTCGTTCACGCGAGCTGGAACTTACCACAGCCAAAGAAAAAAAAACAAAACGATCCGTAGTGAGGTACATTTTTAATATCCACCTTTGTATTGTGAACTAGCTTTAAATTATATTTTATCTTACAGACTCTTGATGAAACTCTTGTAAAAGGCTCCAAAAATAGAGCCGAAACGTCGAGTAAATTGAATCCAACTTTATTAGTCATTTAATATCTGTTATACCACGAAAAATCCGAACAATCTATAATATACAGATAAAAAAAAAGATATATATATATATATATATATATATATATATATATATATATTCGAATTGTTGTTGCCTGTGATCTATTTTTAATCTTTTGATAATTATTAGCAATAACAGGCTGGTTGAATCTTAAAAAACTCAATTTTATCAAAAAGTTAACGCCTCACCACGACATTCGAAATTGAAATTTCTTTGACATTTATTGATTTGAAAAAATTGAATAAACAGGGCTGCTTTGTATATGCTATTCAGTCTAATATTAATATTCAAAATTGTAATTATTAGATGGTAAGGGAAACCAAAGAAACCTTTACCTACGTAATGTTTGAAAATAATAATAATAGGGTACTATTTATCTAACAACAAAGAAATTAGTTATGGGAAAACATTAAAGAAGTGGAGTAGAATTATCGGTATAGTACGCTTATATGGAAGCAGCCGTTGACACGTGTTTCGGACTCTTTGGTCCTCATCAGAACGGCGTAGCTAAGTATTGGATTGAAAATTTGGAGATGAAAATAGTTTAATAAATAAAATCCTCTGTTATGGAAGAAAATCACTTATTTGTGGTATATTGTTTGAACTCTCCGGTATGGGAGATTTGGTCAAACTTTGCCACGGAGGCGATTAATTCCATCCGAGAGATCTCAGAAAGAGTAAATTAATATTAAAAAAGAAAATTAGTTTTGGGAAAATATTAAACAAGTAAAGCAAAAATTATCGGTATAGTTCGTTTATATGGAAGTAGCCGTTTTTAATGAAATTTTTATAATAAAATCCTTTGTTATGGAAGAAAATCACTTATTTGTGGTTTATAATTAAATATTGCAAGCTAAAAATATGGCAATGATCCTAAACTTAAGCTGAGAGTTTTAAACTGTAAGTACCCTTTTTTTAAAAGATTTGAAATTCTAAATAAATAAAAAATTTCATTAAAAACGGCTACTTCCATATAAACGAACTATACCGATAATTTTTGCTTTACTTGTTCAATATTTCCCAAAACTAATTTTCTTTTTTAATGTTAATTTACTCTTTCTGAGATCTCTCGGATGGAATTAATCGCCTCCGTGGCAAAGTTTGACCAAATCTCCCATACCGGAGAGTTCAAACAATAAACCACAAATAAGTGATTTTCTTCCATAACAAAGGATTTTATTATAAAAATTTCATTAAAAACGGCTACTTCCATATAAACGAACTATACCGATAATTTTTGCTTTACTTGTTTAATATTTTCCCAAAACTAATTTTCTTTTTTAATATTAATTTACTCTTTCTGAGATCTCTCGGATGGAATTAATCGCCTCCGTGGCAAAGTTTGACCAAATCTCCCATACCGGAGAGTTCAAACAATATACCACAAATAAGTGATTTTCTTCCATAACAGAGGATTTTATTTATTTATTAAACTATTTTCATCTCCAAATTTTCAATTCAATACTTAGCTACGCCGTTCTGATGAGGACCAAAGAGTCCGAAACACGTGTCAACGGCTGCTTCCATATAAGCGTACTATACCGATAATTCTACTCCACTTCTTTAATGTTTTCCCATAACTAATTTCTTTGTTGTTAGATAAATAGTACCCTATTATTATTATTTTCAAACATTACGTAGGTAAAGGTTTCTTTGGTTTCCCTTACCATCTAATAATTACAATTTTGAATATTAATATTAGACTGAATAGCATATACAAAGCAGCCCTGTTTATTCAATTTTTTCAAATCAATAAATGTCAAAGAAATTTCAATTTCGAATGTCGTGGTGAGGCGTCAACTTTTTGATAAAATTGAGTTTTTTAAGATTCAACCAGCCTGTTATTGCTAATAATTAATTATCAAAAAGATTATATATATATATATATATATATATATATATATATATATATATATATATATATATATATATATATATATATATTCATCCTACTACTTTCCCAAGCGTCCGGCATCTACAGAGCGTCCGTATATGGACGCTCGGAAGTTCCCCATAGATTTTCATTAATAATGGTCCATTGATCCCATCGGAAAAATTTTGTCTGGACGCTTAGATAAAAGTGTAACCTGCCGATTTGAATGTTAGAAGTATAACGATAGTTCAACGAATCTGCCGATTGGGGCGCTAGCTTCAACTTTTGTATATTCAGCAGGTGTATACAGTACTTTCAGCTTGTCGATTGGTGGGCGTCCTCGCCGCGAAGGAAAATTGGCAACGCCGTTGTCTGATAAGATTCCCATATTATTTTCATTCAATGAGCGATCTGAGCTAAGCGTAAGAATTTGTTGGGGACTAAGCACAATAATTTGAGTCAGTGAGACATTAGCGTGAATCATAGATTTGTATTATCTGTTCATGAATCTGAAACAGAAATGCAAGGATCGTTTATTTTGTTATTTCTTAGTTACTATCAGGCGAATCCATATTTCAGGAATGAAATTAATTCAATATGACTTGTTAATGTTCTTCTTGTTACTACCAACCAATATTCCTAATTGAGTTACGCAATAGCGGTTTATAATAACGACATCCAAATATCAGATTTACTTATATCAGTGTGATGAATGAATAACTTATTAGATATCATTATGGAATTAGCCATTTAGGTATTTTTACTTTGATAATATTCTTTCACTTTCGATTTTTCTTCGACAAAAATGTCAAGCTAAAAATAAGTATTGATAATTCTTTCTGATAATGGAAGGAGGTCTAACATGAATGCTCATTTTAATCAAATGCGTGCCGGTTTGTTTTATGTATAAGCTTAGGAAACCGGTTATATTTGTTTTTCGAAGAGAAAAATTTTGATTTTTGTAGATTCATAAGTATTTGATATTTTGATGAAAAGTCCAGGAAAATTACCATATTTTCATTGAAATCTTTTAGAGCTACAAATCATTGCAAGAAATTCTAAAATCATTATAGATTTCTTTTCAATACTATCAATATATAATTGCCTGTCGGTTTTAGACTGACGAATACATCTGGCCCTAAGTTCACGAAATTTGATGCCATCACTGGGAACATTAAATTGCAGCCACTTTTTGTGAACTTTTTTTTTATCAATAATTAACGAAATTAATGCACTAGAGTACCAACATGGATAAGTACTATCAGATTCTTTTTTAAGTGGAACAAAATAACTTATTTGTTTATTTAGAATTGAATAAAATTTTGAAGAATTTTCTTCAACGCTGTTGCTTGCAAACAACATACTCCAATCGCACTGCTGCAAACAAGAGTTTATTTCTATATAATTTGCATTTCTAAAGTCTAGTCTATTTTTCACTTTTCTAATTTCACCACTGCACTTGAAAGAGATGCCAAAGAACACCTGATTGTGATGGGAGTCTAAAGAAACCAAAAAATCTGGAGAGTCAACTAAACAAACACAGTCTTCTTGAAGCGATGAGAATGCTAAATCTAACGTATGACCCTTGGCAGCATGCACAGGAAAATATTGGCACATTCCATGATAGGAGAAAAAATTCATCAAGAGAACTACGTTTTCTTGAACATTTGCGCCAGCAAAATTACAGATGGCTAGAAGATCCTCAGACAGATCATTATGATTATACCAAATAGTTTCCCTCAAATTATAGTCACCCAAGAAAATAAATTCATGATTAACGAACTCCTGAACTAATTTGTCAATAGTTTGAGCGTGTTCATTGTAAGTGTCAGCAATCACATTTGGAGTATAAAAGCAACCAACCATCAGATTCCTCGATTCACCACAGATCTCCACAAATAATTCTTCAATACTTTCACCAGTTATAATAAGTTTGGCTTTCAAGTGATCCTTAACAGCTATTAGTACTCCACCCCCATACGGAGCATTATCAAAACTATATATGTCTCTCCGAAAAACAGTGTAGCCATGCAAGCCCAATTCTGCATCAAATATGCCGGGGTGAAGCCATGTTTCAGTAAAGCAAACAATGTCAGGTGATGGAGATAGTAAACCAATGTTAAGTTTAAGCAAGTCGAGTTTTGTTCGAATGCCCCTAACATTTTGATAGTAAATGATGAGATCATTAACCGTTGACTTTACATGTTTTTTAAATTAGCAGCAGAAGAGTTTGATCCAGGATCAGCATCTTTAGTAGACCGATCTTTGCGTAGAGACGAAGAAGTAGTAAGAAATGGGTTTCCATTACGAAATCTAACAAATTGAAATTTGTTATTCTTTATGTTGGTCTCATCAATATTGAAAAGCTTAGCTTGCTTTTTTAATACATTAAAACGATCACGTTGCAATTTCGTTAAATCACAAGAAATATAAACTGTCTTCGGCACCAAACGCCAGTGAGGGATTATATTTGTAGCATCAGATCGGCAATCAAATTTAACAAGAATTGGACGCACTTTATCAGAGTTAAATATACCAAGACGCTTGACATTTGTTAAGTCAAGTTTGGTATTAATATTTTTAATATTCTTAAGAGTGTCCAATACCTGCTTCAAATCATAGTCACGCTCCAATTCAGTACCAGCTGATTTAGTCTGCTCTGGAATATTATATATGAGTATGTTGTTCTCACGATATTTACGCTCAGTGATTTCATTTAAAATCAAGTCAGCATTCGCCGAGTTTCCAACATCCTCGGTGGGAGAAGCGGTCAACACATGAGCAGAAAAATCACTTTCTAATTTACTAATCCTTGCTTCCAACATATCTATAGACTGCTTACAATCATTATGATTCTTTTCAATTTTCTTGGAGAGAGCATTTTGCGATGACTTTATATTTGAAATATCATTATTTATTTGAGGAATTACTTCCTTTGTAAGCTTTTTGATGTTTTCGCTCAAGCCAGACAATTTATCCACTGATGTCTTGAGACTTGAAATGACTTCAACTAATTGAGGAGACATGCCACCATTATCACGACACTCCTTACAGCGGTACAGCATAAGACATTTGGCCTTCAATTTCAAAACCCGAACTTCAGTGGATGACGCCGAAGAGCAATTTTTATCAGATCCCTCGTTTGACTTTTCATTGCAGTGATACATAGACATGCGCACACAGCATGTGGCGATAATATCACCTTGTATCGAAACCACTATCGAAATCTCCAATTTATTCGATGTGCAAAAAGTTCTATCAGATAATTGATCTATTTTCAACATCCATTGGAGTGTTTGAAAAAGAAATAAAAAATATTATCAAAACTCTCAGAGATTAATGAAGCTAATGTGAAATGAAAATATTCCTCTCTGTTCGTACATGCATTTCATTCTTGAATATGTTATTGCGTTTCTTTACATTTGTTGTTTTTTTCTATGATTACTGAATGACTCGTTAAAACATTAAAACACTGTATTTGGTTTTTTAGTTCTTGTTCACAGTTACATGTATACATTATGAAACGCTGTCCTGTAAGTGGGCCTTGTACCTGTTTGGGCAAGCCTTCACAAACTGACATGATCAATGTATTTGTAATTTGTAAAATTTTTTGTAGAATAAATAATTACGAACGAAGGAATGTCAGCTCACGAAAAATGCACCTAAAAGGAAAGGCTACGCCACTGGAATACCGCACACAAGCTGAACAGGTGTCCATGCATAAAACCAGATACGGCACAGATGTTTGTGTTGATAATTTCACACTTTTCACATTAACTTCAGGATTTATAATTCCAGAAATTAATGCAGCTAATTTTCTGGGTGATAGTTATATAATTCTTAAAGAAAAATTGAAAGCGCGTATTTTTCCGAACACAACAAACCAAACTTCAAAAATTACTCAACCAAGATACACCAAAAAGAAGATATTATTTTCGTAGCGTCAGACTCCGTACCATCTGCTATCAATGATGCAGATGGGATAATAAAGATGTTAATTATTAATAATAAATAGAGCCAAATTTCGTGCGGTTGTCCCCAATGCCAAATATAGAAGAAATGAACTTATTTAGGTAATAATTTTAATTTCAAACAACATCGAAAAAGAAAAATTAAAATGCTTGACTTACGAATCTGAACTTTCAGAATCTGGTTCGCTCTCCTCATTCCTTGTACATAATCTCCACTTCTTGTATCTATCTATTAGATCGGCCAGGTACGAATTCTTCTTCGCCTTTCTGATGAAAAGATACTTTAGCAGTTCCTTCGCAGTTGGCCTATTTTCAGGATCTTTATTAAGACAAGCTTCCACCAAGTCCTTGAACATTTTCGAATAGCTACCCGTCAACTGGGGAGGATTGTTTTTCGGGATGAGAAACAGGACGCACATAGGGTGCATTTCAGAATTTGGCGGTACTCCCTGTGCCAATTCAATTGCAGTGATGCCCAAGCTCCAAATATCTGCTTTTGACTCGTATGCCGATTGTTTGATTGTTTTATGACCTGAATAAAATAGCTCATTAATCGTTTCACAATAATGAAATTAATATCATTTTACCTTAACATAATATTCATTCATTTCAGATATCATCAAAAAAGTACATTTGGCGGTCTCAGAAAACAAGGCAAATGAATCATATAAACATGAAAACTGAATGCTACTAAAAATATAAAATGATAATTTTGAAATATCATAAATTAATGAAACACCGTATAGAAATAACTACCTATTACATTATATTCAATGAATATTTTAACATTTTGACTTATGAGGAATTAAAAATTTGACCCAATGCAAGTAAAAGTTTCTCGATCTGGTTATATTCTTGGTGAAATTTAATTTAATTTGTTATGTGTATTCTAGTCAGGTGTTCTACTATCATATTTAATGTAATCATTATCCTGTACAAAGCATATACAAGGTAGAGAAAGCAGGATGTAGATAGTATTTTGTACCTAAGTATTTTATTAAAAGAGCTCCTTTTTTGCATAAGAAACACTCGATGTATTCCCGGAATAATATAAAATATATAAATTATATGGTACATATTGTTGGCATATATTACAGATGACAGATGTTTACATAGTAAATCCATAATAATTTCCTAAGTAGAATAATAATGTGAATCAAAGAAGTTTAACATATTTGATATCTATAACACCTATATTTTTCGGTGTTGGAGTTTCAGTTTGTTGAATCACTGCTATGCGTCATTGAGGGATAATTTTGTCTTGTCTGTGAGCTTGTAATATATACTTCTTGTGTTTAATGAGGCGATATCTGCAAAAACGAACATTGTCTCTGTTATAATGTTATTCTCCATCAAGTCTTAGGTAAATAATATAAAGAATAGATACTATCCCTGATACATAATATATATATATATATATATATATATATATATATATATATATATATATATATATATATATATATATATATATATATATATATATATATATAATCTCTTGATAATTATTAGCAATAACAGGCTGATTGAATCTTAAAAAACTCGATTTTATTAAAAAGTTCGTAATTGAAATTTCTTTGACATTTATTGATTTGAAAAAATTGAATAGAACAGGGCAGCTTTGTATATGCTATTCAGTCTAATATTAATATTCAAAATTGTTATCATTAGATGGTAAGGGAAACCAAAGAAACCTTTACCTACGTAATGTTTGAAAATAATAATAATAGGGTACTATTTATCTAACAACAAAGAAATTAGTATGGGAAAACATTAAAGAAGTGGAGTAGAATTATCGGTATAGCACGCTTATATGGAAGCAGTCGTTGACACGTGTTTCGGACTCTTTGGTCCTCATCAATCACAATTGTGTGATTATCTTCCGTATCAGAGGATTTTGTTTGTTGTACTATTTTCATCTTCAAATTTTCAATCCAATACTTGGCTACGCCGTTCTGATGAGGACCAAAGAGTCCGAAACACGTGTCAACGGCTGCTTCCATATAAGCGTGCTATACCGATAATTCTACTCCACTTCTTTAATGTTTTCCCATACTAATTTCTTTGTTGTTAGATAAATAGTACCCTATTATTATTATTTTCAAACATTACGTAGGTAAAGGTTTCTTTGGTTCCCCTTACCATCTAATGATAACAATTTTGAATATTAATATTAGACTGAATAGCATATACAAAGCTGCCCTGTTCTATTCAATTTTTTCAAATCAATAAATGTCAAAGAAATTTCAATTACGAATATCGTAGTGAAACGTCAACTTTTTAACACTCGGTTAGTCGCTATGGATCTGTGAGATCCACAAGTTCTATTTCTTGGTGTACAACGCCAGAGATTTGGAGTGGGGGAGTAGCCCTTCCAGTATCCTCCTAACGCGTCTGTAGCCACGCTCTAGTATTGTTTTGACTGTTCGTTCGTGGTATATACTTCCGTAGTTACCTGTTGGATCTGTGAGAGCCCTAGCGATAAAATTCGTAAGTATTTCTGATTTATTTTATTTCTAGTTTTTTTTATTGTTACGATACATTAACATAAGTGTAATTACCTTTACCACTTTTTTTTTTCCGAAAGTATTTTTTTCATATGTTATGCAGGGGATGGATCCTATAGGTCCAACGCGATCATTTTTGTTCTGTCCATCAACCTCTGCATCTTTTATGTGTTTGTTTTTTGTTTTACCCTGAAAAATCACTTTATATAATTTCAAGTGATTATTATTTATATTTTAAATATTTTCATATTACAGGTACAACATGTCATCTAGACGTTTTGACCTAAATAATCCAGCACATATTGCAGAAATTCACCAATATCTATTTGATGATGATGAATCTTTGATGAATTTCAATGATGCAGGGACTTCTACAAATAATCTGAGACAATCTCTTTATGACCTGGATGAAGAGGATCATGACACGGATGCATCAGAGGAAATAGAAGAACAAGAAGATTCGGAGTCGGAGCAGGATGATATTGAATCAGACTCTGACTCCGATCGGAGGGAAAATGCAGATTTCTACGTTTGCAATCGGAGTAAAGGGAAAAAGGTTACCGAATCCTTTTCATGGAAAAAAACTCCATACACCAATCGGAAGAAAACTAGTTCCCATAACTTGCTGTTGAAACTACCAGGGGTTATCGGAAGAGCAAGAAATGTAGAAGGCATCCTAAATACCTGGCAGTGTTTTTTCAATGATGCTATGTTGGACACCATTGTTACATTCACAAATCAGTATATCAATTTGATTCATGAAAAATTCGCTAGAGAAAGGGATGCAAAACCAACAGATAGGACAGAAATAAAAGCAATGATTGGGCTCTTATATATTGCTGGCATATACAAAGGAGGGAAGATAAATCTTGATGACTTATGGGATTCAGCAGGGTTTGGAGTGGAAATTTTTCGGCTTACCATGAGCCTGAAAAGATTCAGATTTCTTCTTTGTTGTCTGCGATTTGACGATCGAGAAACTCGCCAAGAACGTAGAAAATATGATCGTTTAGCCCCAGTTCGGGATTTGTTCGAGCAATTCGTGGAAAATTGTAAGAACTCATACTCAGTTGGAGCAGATGTCACGATCGATGAAGAACTGGAGGCATTCCGTGGCAGATGCTCCTTCATCCAATATATTCCCTCTAAACCCGCCAAATATGGAATAAAAATTTTTGCCGTTGTGGACTCAAAAATGTTTTATACTTGTAACCTCGAAATTTACGCAGGCAGACAGCCAGAAGGGCCATTTCAAGTTAGTAATAGTAGTGTAGATGTAGTGAAGCGGTTGCTAACCCCTCTTCGTAATTCTGGGCGCAATGTTACAGCGGACAATTGGTTTTCAGATTTACCATTGCTTCAAGAATTATCAACAAATTATCACCTGCCCTTCATAGGCACACTGAAAAAAAACAATGGCAAATACCAAAGGAACTGAAAGACATCAGCAAAAGAGAGAACTTTTCTAGTATTTTTGCATTCAGGAAGGAAGGAACAATCGTCTCTTACGTTCCATAGAATAAAAACAAAAAGAAAAATGTGATTTTGATTTCCAGTTTGCACACAGATGATGCAATCGATCAATTGACGGGACCGAAAAAAAAACCAGAGATCATCACATATTACAACCATCACAAAATAGGAGTGGACGTTGTTGATAGAATGTGTTCGTCCTACAACGTTCAAAGGGGAACAAGGAGATGGAGTATGGTTGTATTGTATTCTATGCTCAACATTGCTGGAATAAATTCTCAAATAATTTATTTTTCTAAAGACAATGAAAAAACATCATGTCGCCTTTTCCTCAAGCAGCTTGGGATGGAACTTATTGAAGACCAGTTAGCAAAGCGAATGTTGGTGTCTAATTTACCACACACCATTCGTATGAGGCTTGCTGAAATTCTACCCAAACCTGCTCATCCCACTGCGACCTGCAATTCTACAGAACCTAACTCTTCTGAAGTGAATACTAGAAATCGTTGCCGCCCCTGTCTCACAACAAAAAAAGAAGACTGACAAAGTACACTTGCAAACAGTGCGGCTTGTACTTGTGCCTTCAGCACTGTGGCTTTGTGTGTGCCGATGGTTGTGGAACCGAAAATAAAATTAATTCTGATGATGAAGATGAATGAATATATATATATATATATATATATATATATATATATATATATATATATAAATATATTTATATATATATATATATATATATATATATATATATATATATATATATATATATATATATATATATATATATATATATATATATATATATATATATATATATATATATATATATATATATATATATATATATATATATATATATTCATATAAGTAAGACAAATCCTGAATTGTTATGTGATGTTTATCATATCATGTATTTATGTTATTATTTAAGTTTGCAGAATGTTACCAGAAAAATCATTTTCGTTTTTTTCTCAATAAATACATCAAGAAAGTCGTTAATTCTCTTATTCCGCCTATTTGATAAGAAATTCATTGCAACATTTCGAAATTATTCATTTCTCCTCATTTGGATCTCTCAGATCCATAGCGACTATTTGTGTGTCTAATAGAAGTGCGCCTAACCGAGTGTTAATAAAATCGAGTTTTTTAAGATTCAATCAGCCTGTTATTGCTAATAATTATCAAGAGGTTAAAAATAGATCACAGGCAACAACAATTCGAATATATATAAATATATATATATATATATATATATATATATATATATATATATATATATAGTTTATAAAAATTAAGAGCCCTTTTTGAGATATGAAACTGTACTATGTTAAGGGTGTAGTGACTCAGGTATCATATGGAAAAAAAGGGAAGTGTACTCTTTCTTCTCTACCGAGCTTTCGCAATCATTTATTGCTTCTTCAGAATTTCTATAAATTATTACAGACATTACATTAGTAAAATTATCAAACATGAAAAAACATTATGTTCTCACCGAAAACGAGGTTATAATACATCTAGTTAAGAACTTCGTCCGAACAAACATATGAGTTAAGATACAGGAATGTCTTGGATACATATAAAAATAATAATAACACTTGAATAATCTACATTGGTAACAATTTGTTTGAATTTGGTCTATTGCGTATTTATTATTCAAGATGATTTGTATGTCACCATGACAAGTCAAAATTGACGTGCTGGTATTCCATCCAGTGTTGCCACAGAGCCAAGTGAGAATTATGGTACAGCGTTGCTAGAATTATCGATTTTTCTTCAAAATTATGATACAATTTTTTTTTTTGATCTGTAACCACAAATCAGAAGACCTTTTTTTTTAGGATTACATATTGTATTTCAGGATTGGGTAGCGATGATTTGCACACACAATCCAAACAATATTCCTTTTTTTTTTAGTATCACACATCTCGTAATTATTTAATTATTTTCAGGTACTTTCCATAATTATTTATATTATACTCGAAAAACCTCTAGGTTAAAATTATGTTACAATTATCGATTGAGGACAAATTGGAGGAGAAATTATGTTACAATTCGATAATTATGTTACAAACGGCAACACTGATTCCATCATTCATCTAATGGTCCGTCATAGAGTTCATTCTCTTTTTCGTTTTTTAACAAGTAACTGTAAATATTGCTAAGTTTTTGTGTGTCGGATTTTTTGTTTATACTAAATTCACTTCTATTAATTTGGATCATTTCATGTAATAATCTTTTGTGGTAATTTTTAGTATTTTCACGCTTTCGAGATCAATCCGATGATCTAAGTTATGTGCATGTATTGCTAGTGCATATCGATCCTTGTTCTTTGTGATATCTGATTTGTGCAGAGATATTCTACTTCTAACCCATTGGGATGTTTGACCAATATACACACCCTGACAGTTTAGCTGGTGCACCACATTACTTTTCAAATTTGTTGGTATTGGGTCCTTGAGACTGCTATATAATGATTTCACCGTTTTTTGATTATAAGTTGTCAGTAGTACGGATGCGATTGTCTGAAACGATTTCAAATTGGACCACTAGCGCACACTACCGACAAAATACGTCCGATTTTATTCGAATGTCACAAGCAGTGATATTTTTCGACCGTGGTAATCAAATTTTCAGTATCGACATGATTTGACAATTCCTTTTTTTATACTCCCTGTCAAAAACTGACAGAAATAATCGTATATTTGCGGTAGACTATGCAAAAACAATGCACGGCTTGCCTTCCGGTAGTCGGATCAGACTTTTTATCGGTCCGATTGGTAGGACGCACTGCTCGTGCATCCGAGTCGGACTTCCGATCCGATATCGGATCGTAGGTGTGCGATATGATAGTATAAAAGTATAGGTATCTGAGCGTCAGATGCCCTGATCCTACAATCGTTTCAGACAATCGAAACCGATTGTAGTAAATGTGTGGCCGCCCTTAGATACCTACCTATGTCACGGTTCAAAATACAATCTATCTCTAGTTAAAACCACTGAATGCATAGATGAAATGTTATGTTATGCCACGGTTTGTAGAATATTATTCTACAAACCGTGATGTTATGCATCATCAAGTAGGTATCAACCTGTGAATCTAGTAACCGTCATCAATTGTATATGACGTAGATCGTGAACACTGTTGCCAGACATAATAAATAATCTCAAGTCTAAATAGCTAACCTAATTTTCAATAATGACATGACGGGGATTTTTAGCGGTAAATTCAAATTAACCAGTATTCCCTACCAGAAGTGTCACTCTATCTAATATATTTTACGATGAAAGCACTACTATACCATACTTGTTGCGAGTGCTGAAAGTGGGACAAGGAAGTAAACAGAAATAATACCAATATATGCTCTTGAACAACGTTTGTTGAATATTGAAGTGCCTGCATGTAATATTATATATCTGCAAAATAATAATGTGGGATTTCAGTTTAGAACAAAAGTCAATTTGAATATCAATTATGGTAAACACCTTATCAAAACTTTCCTTCTCAACTCATCTTAGCTGAATGCCATAAGAAGTAAAAAACAATCAACATATAAAAACCTGAGTATTGGCAATAATCAAACTATTTATAAAAAGTACGGAAACCCAAAATTGAACATTCGATCTGGCATTATTCACAATAATTGTAGCTCACCTTTTCCCGTCAACTTTTGTCTTTCTAACACTGTTGACATTAGAATCCTGCCAGGAACGTGTATTTATTCCATCTTGGAAAACCCATGTCTCATCAATAAAAACACATTCATAAAGTTTGTTCTCCATATTCCTTGTATATTCAAGTAGAAATTTAATTCGGGCATGGACAATATGATCTCGTTCCATTATACCACGTCTTGGGTCATCTTTTTTTATATTTGAAACCTATATCTTTCAGTACTATGGCCAGTGATGATCTAGAGCCTTCATACATACTCTTTGATTTCAATTTTTCTAGTAACGTATTCAAGGTTATATGCTCTCCTAAAAAATCAAACTATTCACAAGCCTATAAACTCAAATACTCACCAACTGTTTTTGCACATATCATATATTTCATTTCGTATTTCAGTCTTTTGTACTGGATTCAGTTCAATAGTCAGAGACTTCGACCTACTACGTGTTCTTTTTGGACTCTCCACTTCTGCGGTAGAGGAAATACGGGGAACAGTTCTGATGGAGACTCCTAAAGCATTAGCCACTCTATGAAAAATTAAATTAATCAGTAAAGAACAAAATTCTATTTCTAAATATCTCACCTCTCTTACAGCATGAAGCGGTAAAAGTGGTCCCTTATTGTCCCGTTCTTGTTCAAAATACTCAATCAAAGATTTTACCAAGCATTTTGATTGTTTGTTCAAACTGGAATCCATATTCATCGATCGATAAATCAAACTTTTAATTACAAAATCTTCTTGTTTACTCGGCGACTGTCAAACGTGAAATGGCGATTACCGGCGCGTTGGTCGAGAGGGTCCGACAACATTGCAAATTTTTCAATTAAATGACAACTTAATAAAAATTCAACGTATTTTCATTACTCGGAATGTTAATTTTTTTTGAGAGATACATAAGATTTGATATGTTGAGAACAGAATATTTGTCGAAATGGACGATACGGTCTTTATCAACATATAACTACTTTTTCAGAAAATTACTTACGACAGATATTAATTTTGACCATTTCAAATTTTATTTATTTGGGTAGGCAGCATTGGGCCATTATTTGCGCATGCCTGTGACGCACACGCCAACTTTGGCTGGACAGACTATCTTTCTTGTAACACTAGTATTTACACTTATAATATACGATATTCTCAGTATTCTGCTTATACCAAAATTAAATATGAGTGAAGAAGGTCTTGATGTCATTCCCAATATTGAACCAGTTGTTGATGATCAGGATTTGAAGCGATGGGGAGCGGAGGCCATTAAAAATGTAAGTTTATCGAAATGATTATTTAATTAGGAAATGAGAAAGACATCTTCACTAATATAAGTCGGCAAGCAAACTATAATTACATGGGTTTTTCTCAATCTTCGTATTGCAAATTGCATCTGAGATGTTGAAATAATTCCGTGATTTCTGTTGTGAGATAAGTATATTTCAGTAATGCTTTTCTTATTGTTCGTTTTGTGAGGATTTATTCAATTGATAAGTGGCGTAGCATGTCATGCTTTATATGTAAGATAGGTATCTATGACGATGTACTAGATCAGTTTTTGTTAGACGCTTTTGTGACAGTAGTAAAGTTGTTGATGATATATTAATAAAACGCTATTGATGTATGTAGTGAATTATTAAATGAAAGAAGATTATTGTACAAGAACAAAAATTACAACAATTTCGACATTGAAAATGAACGCTACTTTACTGCAGTTTCCGGCTATATGGCTACATTTGAAGTATAGTCTAATCCATAACTTTTTTTATGGAAAAACTAATGCTTATAACGAGGTTTATGATGGATTCAAACCTCAGCAAATCGTAAACACTTATAAGGGTACACCTACAGCGTTCCATAGATTTGATATTCGGTTCGGAATCGCTTTTTGATACATTGATGTTCCGGTTGTTGAGATGTGTAAGGCACATATAAGACATAATGCTGTTAGTTTTTGGTTCACATAGTATAATAATTTATGTATGTATTTTAGTGAATCAAAGCAGTGTATGTGTGAAATGGTACATTGAATAAAATTATTCAGCCCTTGATTATTTCAATAATTTCATAGAAAATTTGGTGTCTATGTGAATAAGGCGCACAGTATAGTAAGGGAGCCAAGCGTGAATTTTGGGATTTACTCAAGCGCGGAAGAATAACATATTGGGGGAAACCTTGCACCCTGTTAAGTATCCCCACCATACATAAACCCTTAATATGGGGGCGTTCGTCTAGGGCAGCCGATCAGATTAGTAAAAAGATTGATCATTCGAAAAACTCGAACGCGTCAGATTAAGCCAAGGTGAGTTAATTACATGCAGATGAGTATGCATTTCACTAATCTGACGATTTGCACGTGGCATAAGGAAATAGAAGACTCACAAAGTTGCAAAAAGAAAACGTCACCTTGACATTCTCGAGCACGGTTAAGAATTCTCCTCAATATATTCATTATTACGTCCATCTTGAACAAGATCAACAGCTTTTGCGCAATTTTCCTCACTTAAAGCCATAGTTAGAGATCTTTTAGGTCTCTCACTGCCAAACTGACACTTGGGCAACAACGAGAAAAGCCACATCTTCAATAAACTTCTAATAAACCCTCTATAATGACTAATAAGCCAGCATTTAACAAAATACTGAATGTGCAAGTTGAAATTAATAAATTTATGTACACTTGAATATTTTGAGCGCAATACTTATTACCTACTTATTAAAGGTATCTCAATTTGTTCAGCACAATCCTTGTATTGCTATTGGCAAGTACAATTTTTCTACGTCCCGAAACGTCTGCCGTCTAAAATAAGTATAAGATTGGTAAATATTGGTTCACTGTAACAAAAAACAAATTTCCGTTTGAACCGGAAATATATATATACTTGCTTGTTGAATCTTAAAAAACTCGATTTTATTAAAAAGTTGACGTTTCGCCACGACATTCGTGGGAAAAAAATTGAAAGTAATATGATTTTTTTATTAACTAATATTGAAGTTTCGCTTATCACTTGGTGAAACATGATTAAATACTGATATTTAAAATAAAAACACTTGGCTTTAAGTTTCACAAATATATTGAATAAAAATTAACAATTACATTAGTCAACTAGTTTCGGGTTATGGGCCCATTATCAAGTCTTGATAATGGGCCCATAACCCGAAACTAGTTGACTAATGTAATTGTTAATTTTTATTCAATATACTTGTGAAACTTAAAGCCAAGTGTTTTCATTTTAAATATCATGATTTTTTTATTCTAAGTCATGACAAAATGAAAATGAAAAGTTTTGATAAAGCCACGAATGTCGTGGCGAAACGTCAACTTTTTAATAAAATCGAGTTTTTTAAGATTCAACAAGCCTGTTATTGCTAATAATTATCAAGAGATTCGAAATAGTTCACAGGCAACAACAATTCGAATAAATAATTATATATATATATATATATATATATATATATATATATATATATATATATATATATATATATATATATATATATATATATACTAGCTGACCCAGCAAACGTTGTTTTGCCATTTAAATTATTTTTATCTTTCTATCTAACAATCTATCTATCTATCTAGATAGTTATCTATCTTTCTATCTATCTATTAATATACATATCTATCTATCAATCTATCTGACCCGGCAAACGTTGTTCTGCCATAATATAAATTACTATTTATCTAGATAGTTATCTATACCTTCAGCGCCTTCCAAAGGTATCAACGCAATGCCAGACTTAAACTTAAATAATAAACGAGTGATGCAGGCATTACATATTATGTTAGATCGTTAAGAAATAAGCGACAAGAGATGGAAGCATATCTGATAGATAAAAACATTGATATTGTTTGTGTGAGCAAAGTCTGGCTCACATCTCAGGAGATGACTGCTTTTCAGCTGGGAGATTACAAATTAGGGAGCTACTCGGCTAGATCTCAGTAGAGAGGTGGAGGTTGTGCTATTTTTGTTGATAAAATTCTAGATTTAAGCAATTTGGAACTTAACAATTTTAATATTGAAAAATGTATAGAGTTGTGTGGTATTTTTGTGAAGAATTTGAATTTGTATGTTTTAACAATTTATAGGTCACCCCAGGGTAGTTTTGACACTTTTTTAGCCGGCCTTGAATCTGTGTTGTGTGGGATCCGTATCGGGAGGAATATTATATTGGCTGGCGATTTTAATGTTCACTTTGGTAGTTACCTTGGTAGTCACTTTGGTAGTTATACAATATCCAAACTCATCCGTTATTTCCTACATATCGGCCTTGTTACGTTAATAACTATAAAGTTTTTACTTTATTCTTTGTAAATAGAGATATCAATTTTTTTAAGTGTCCGTTTGGTGAAACGCCGCGTTATACATTCAATTGTAGTCATCGTTATGCTACAGTTCCACCGGAGGCACGTTGGGGAACATTGTGGAACCTTTTTAGTTACTGTTGCGTGTTTCCGTAATATTCCAAAATGTTCCTAAATATTCCTCAAAATTTCTTTATTTTTCGACAACAGATATTGACTGTTCCTATTTGTAGCCTGTTTCCATTTTGAGCGGCAAACTTCAAAAGAAAATAGGAAACATATGTAAACAAATTCGTTTGGCTATCGCAGTGGACACGTATCGAGAGTGTACTAGTAAACATTCGTGTCGCAGATTTTCAGTGTTCAGTGAAGTACCGGAGGAACATTTTTGTTGCTGTTGCTTGTTTCCGTAAATGTTCCAAAATGTTTCTAAATGTTCCTTAAAATTTCTTTATGTTTCGGCAACAAATGATTGTTTCTACTAAATAATATTCAACTATTGGCAATTTTAGTTCCTTCAGTGGAAACAAGTAGTTTACGTATGTTGCCATAAGTCTCTACTTTTGGCAACAAGGAGAAACATTCAGCAACAAAATGTTGCACTTGCAAGTGAATTTAGACCTGTAAACACATTACCACCTATAGAAAAAATTTTTGAAAATGTAGTTCATACTGGTTCATTACTGGTTCACATTGATCATAATGATATTTTGATTAATAATCAGTCCGGTTTTCGTAAACAGCATTCTTGTGAGACAGCATTGCAGCTTTCTATAACTAAGTTTAAAAGTGCCATAGATGATGGTAAATATGTTGTAGCAGTTTTCTTGGATCTCAAAAGAGCCTTTGAGACCATTGATCGTAATATACTATTGAACAAATTGTTTCAATACGGAATTAGGGGCAAAGTACTAAAATGGTTTGAAAGCTACTTGCATGGTAGAAGGCAGAGAGTCAGAGTTAGGGATGCAACTTCAAGAGAAATTTGCAATAACCTTGGGGTACCTCAGGGGAGTGTTTTAGGACCACTCCTCTTCATACTATATCTGAATGATATTGACCTTTTTGTGAATTGTGAGTTCATAAATTTATTTGCTGATGACACACTATTAGCTTGTAGTGATTCATGTCTAAATACTGCTTTACAAAAGATGAATAATGTTCTAATAAGTGTAAGTGAATATTTGATGATTAATAAGCTGAAACTCAATGTCGCAAAAACCAAGGCGATGATCGTGACAACTAAATACAAATATAGGCAGATAAATGTTGATGACATTGATATAAGGATTGATAACGAGCAAATTGAAATTGTAACAACTGTCAAGTATCTGGGCTTCCAACTAGATAATCTACTTACTTTCGATGCACACTTTATATATATTACTAAAAAAGTTTCGAAGAAACTGTACTTTTACAAGAATTGCGAAGTATTTATCTATGGATACAAGAATCACTGCGTACCGGTCAATCTTACTACCTCATTTTGATTACTGTGCAACTTTACTATATCAGTTCAATCTGAATAAAATGACACAGCTTCAAAAACTACAAAATAGAAGCATGAGGATTATTTTAAGCTGTAATCGCTATACCCCCATTTCATTAAAGCAATTCTGAAAAGTGACGGAATGGGTAATAAAGTTTGCAAGGTGAGTACGAATATTTTACAATCAATGTTTCCATTCAATTTTTTTTGATATGAATGTATTCTCAAATAACTGTTGCATTAATTTTTCGTTAATTTTGAAATTTTTTTTTCGTATGGTGATATACACATGGTGTTAAATGTTGGTGTCCTTCATATAGGACAATAGGCATATAGGATACTATGAGTTTTTGTTTCAGGGGTTTTTCATTGCACGAAGCATAGGCAATGCTTGAGGAAGATGACCTCAATACGGAATCAATTACGTTGCTACCACCGAATAATGCTTGTGGAAACATCACCGATGAAGATTCTGGTGATGAGGATCAACTCGACATAAATATTTCGAATATTTTTTTGATGATGAAATCTTGTCAATGTTCACAGAAGAAACCAATAGGTATGCCCAACTAAAACATAAAAAAACAGTAGTTGATGTTTCCGAAATAAAATGTTTTTTGGGTATTTTGCTTCTAAGTGGATATTCTAGTGTTTCCAGAAGAAGAATGTATTCTCGAGACCGCTTTGAATTCATTATGAGCCATTTACACATTGCCAATAATGAGAAGCTTGACAAAAACGATAAATTTGCGAAACTTCGCCCTCTATTTGATAGTCTAAATAAAAATTTTTTGGCAAAAGCACCTATGGCAGAAAACCATAGCATTGATGAGGCTATGGTTTCTTATAATGGCCGACATGGCTGTAAACCGAGCTGTAAACAGTTTATTCACAACAAACCAATTCGCTACGGCTTCAGGATCACTGTCCTGATATGGCAATGACAAATTCTTGGCATATTCACAAATATCGAGAAGGTAAAATGGACCAACTTGCCTATAGGAGAAGTGTAGCCACTACCTTGTTGACACAAAATAAAAAATCTTTTGCTTTGCGAAGAGGAAAAAATCAACAAAATAATGAATTGAGGTATGACCGTCTTGACCATTTGGTGGTACCACAAGAGAAACAAACTAGATGCGGCTTATGTCATTCAAAAACAACAACCAGGTGCAAAAAATGTGACATAGGTTTACATGTTAAATGCTTTGTAAATTATCATACCCAATAATAAGAATAGCATGCTATATGCCTATTGTCCTTTATGTAGGACAGGTCTACAAAAATTTTTGCTATTGACGTTTTCAAAAATAGATAATAAATATTTTGTTTATGACTGCTTTTCATTAATTTTTCACCCAAAAATCTCAAAAACAATCAAACAGAAAGTTTTAGGCATATATGGGTTAATGTTGAGTACATTGCATTGGCTACCAGTCTCTAAACGACTCTACTTCCTAACAATGATGTTTATTTATAAAATAGTACATAATGAGGCACCTTCTTATTTTCGTGATTATGTTGATTTCAAACATGAGATTCACAATCATTTCACCCGTAATTTGAACAACATTAATGTGGCAAGAGTCAAATTGTCAAACACGAGAAATTCATTGTTTTATAAAGGTATGGAAGAGTACAATGAGTTACCACATAATGTTAAAACTAGTGGCTCTTGTAAAAACTTCAGACACAAATTGTTGATACATATAAGGGAAATAAATTAGGACTATTTTTATTTGTAATGTTATTCTTGTTGTCCGGTTCGCTGTTCAATCTTGAGGGATTAATCGTTTCATTGTTACACTATTCTTTTTTTACGCTGTATTGTATTATATCTGTTTCTATAGTGAATTGTAATAATGTTATTCTTAGTACTACAGATTAATAACCTACTTCACAGATCATTCACATAGGATGAATCCATACATTGTGATACATTATATTGTTATTTTTGTTGTTATTTATATGTATATATATTAGAGATTTTGTATATTAGGGAAACCTACTTAATAAATATTTCTTCTTCCTCATTGTTCATCCGGTGGAACTGTAACTTTAGAATCATGTACTTTTCTTATAATATGGTAATATAAAGGATGTTGATAAAAACAAAAAAAGCGTCAGGTACATTTTTAAATCCTATACAATCAAGTTTTCCATATCATTATCTTTCTACCTAATATCTATGTAAAATCCTTACAATCAATTGGCTTCCTTTGGTTTACAGTCGTTTGCTATATCAACAACAATGCTGGGCATTCAGGAATAGGAGACGGCTATACTGCCGTCCTAAGCAAAACCCCCGTAACTAACAAATTCACTGAAATTGATATTTTTGGTTCATTGGATCCTAGATAGTTAATGTTACAGTTTTACAAAGCGAAAACTACGTATTTCAATTTGAAATAAAGAATTCAAGTTATTTTCTATACCCGTATCTAGCAAAATAATGCTACCATACTAAATTAGAACCCCATATCTGCACATTGCTAAACGAAAGCACCGCATCTGCACATGCGGCTCAGGTAGATGCGTGGTTTTTGCCTAGCAACAATCAGATGCGGTGTTTCTGTTTAAAACTAGTTGTCACTGTCAAATTCGAGCGGTATTTTCTCCAGAATTAGATTACAGGCGTGAACACGCATCAAACGTCAGATATCTACCGAGTGATGTTAATATAAGTATCATGCATAAACATTTCACGGAAATGTATCCTAATGTAACATGTTCATATGACTTATATCGTCTCAAAGTGAAAGAAAGAAATATATCTTTCAGTAAGCTCGGACATGAAGAATGCGAGACATGTGAATACTTCAAAATTCATAACTCAGAACATTCGAAAACGAATTTCCGAGAAGATTGCTCGGTTTGTCAATTGTGGTCTGAACATATTGAGAAAAGCAGAAACTCGAGAGAAATGTACCAACAGAACTCAAAGAATACTCCAGCCGAAGGAACAATACATTTCTCAGCAGATTTGCAGAAAGTAATCATGCTCCCATGGGTGGATACGTTCAAGTCAGTACTTTTCATCAAACGAATAGTTGCATATCATGAAAGTTTCGTACCTCTAGGAAAAAAACCAAACTATAAACCATTCGAAACAGTTTGGCATGAAGGCATTGCGGGTCGAAATAAAGAGCAGATTGTCAGCGCTTTCTATGCATTTTCAAAAAAATATCGAGATGCTTCTACCATTATCCTCTTGCTGGATAACTGCTCCAGTCAGAATAAGAATTGGACCCTATTCAGCTTTCTGATTTATCTAATAAATTCACAAGAAGTTGCCATAAATAAAATTGTTTTGAGATATTTCGAGCCGGGACATACCTTCATGTCTGCTGACTGTTTCCACCACCAAGTGGAACTCTCACTGAAAAGGCAAGGAAAAACTTACGATTTTTAAGATTTTGTGGGTGCTGTGCAAAACAGTAATAAAAGCAATATAGATGTTAAAAACATGGAACGTTCTGATTTTTATATCTGGAAGGATCATATCTACGTCTAAAATGAAAATAAAAAATACAGTACCGAGACCATATTTAGCTGACATGGTTGAAGTTATTGCTGAACGAGGAAACTTTCATTTATCATATAAAGTTTCATTTGCTGAAAATTAATGGAAGAAATTAGATTGTTTGTGCAAAAAAGTAATGAAAGAAAATGGTATAAAACGGCCCAATTCCCACGAAAAACCATGTGGGATACCGGCTGAAAAGCGGGATAACATTTTAACCAAGTTAAAAACAGTCCTTTCAGCAAATCGAACAAATTTTTGGATGAATATTCCAATTTCAGAAGTGTAAAAAACTACCTGCTTTTATATTGATATTCATTGATTCGGTTTCTACATTGCGTATATATATATATATTTATTTCATTAAAGCAACGTTGTAGATCCGGTGTTTTTATTTCAACAACAAATTCAACTGTTGGACCCATTTACTCCATTTGAGCGTTTTTGCAGATACGGGAGTTCTGCTTTGGACGGCAGTATACACGGCGGACGCTTATTAACCAGAATTCAAACATTTAGCGTATATTTTGCTAGCCTTTGAATATGTTGAATTTGTTTAGGGACAAATGCGTGGTAAATGCTCGGAGAAGGGGTTTATGGAAGATGTATGAAGTACTTTTACCCTTTCGATTTGTGGGCGTCCCCTACGTCGCGAAAATGAAACAAGTTTGTGTGAAGTGTGTGAAATAATTGTGCAAACGAATATTCAAGAATAAGTTCTCCTCATTACAAACGGAGTTCCAGTGTTTATCAAGTGAGTACATATTATCTTTTAATAGATTCAGAATTGGAAATTGTATATACTAGATAATTTTTGGTTCAATCAATTCAAATCGTACACCCAAATGTGATGGACAGAATATTTATGCATACTTTTAATTGAACTATATTCAAGTTTTTAACCTCATATAAATCAATAGTAAATAGGTAATTAGCATATACATAAGGCTAAAACGAAATAATTTCATTCTTTCATTATAGATATATACAAATCCATACATAAGGTTAAAAATTTCTATTATATAAAGCTCTCTCTCTGTATATAGATGTGAATTAATAATCACTAACTTCATGATCAATAAATCTTTGACTTATATGAAATTTCAGAAAAATAAACAATCACTTGTATGTTTGTTATACAGAAAAATAACAGGGTTCTCATACCCTTCATTTATTATGCTCGTAACGGAGTGTGTTAAGCGTTAAAAAGGTTTATAAATTTTTGTGTAACTGAAAAATAAATATATCCTTACTAGTATTACAGATTTCAAACAAATTCATGAAATCAACCATATATTCGAAAAGACTCACATTCCAAGAAATGTTTCTTGCACGATTTCGCTTATAATATTCAACAGGATGTTTATATATATTTTTAATATAACCTCATATAAATCAATATACGGTAATTCGCAATACTGCTTAAGTGCAACTTAAAATGACTAGTGGTTTCCGCAAGCTTGCTATCAATAACCCGAAATAGTAATTTATAATTACTCGAGCTATTAGTGCGGAGGTTCAGTCTTACGCTAGTTTTCCAATTGTAACACAGACCAATAACTGACTGTAGTAGCCAAAATATCATATAATCGAGTTTTTCGAATGATTCCTTTGAGAACATTTCTTCAATTTTATATTTTGTTTTAGATTTTATTCATACTTTTTAACAAGGATCTGGTTCAGAATTACAACACGATTTTTATAGAATATATTTTTGTTTCTAGATATAGATTTACTGAAAACATTGAATGCTGCTTCTCTTCTCGAAAAGAAGTCGAAATTGAAACTGACAGAACTGATAGTCGATAAACCCTATTAAATACATAAGGCTAAAATCGTCGAATCAACTTTCGGGGAGTCGGTATTGCTTGATTTGGGAGATCACATCCTGTTTCTATCTAAGAGACTTACCGAAGAATGTCGACCTTATATAGAACAAATCTCTTCAGGACGATATTCGATTGTTTCCAAAGGAACTGTGGAATAGCTGGAACATTGAGGTTATATTGTCTTCTTGAACTGTTTACCGCCATGAATGAGGGGCAGAGATTGAGAAATGTATTATTTTCGATCATATTCATAAATTTTTATCGATTAAAAAATCTTAATTTCTATGTACTTCACGAATATGCTAACACATTACAACCTCTACGGTAGAGTCTCAGTTTGCTGCTAATATTAGATTTCATCCACCAATTCAAATAAGTGAATACAACAAATTTTTGGAGATAGTAATATGTGTTAAACGGGCCACCGTTCCCTGCCACCAGTTTGTGTGAAACGCACGTCACGAATCTACTGGATCTGTTCGCCAATAGTGTTGGAAAGATTACTGATATTCGCTTTTTATGTAGTAAATATATGATTCTTGGAAAATCAAATTTGAGCATTATGCATTCTGATGATTACGCAAATATAATATAATTGTCAGATTATGATACTTATGAAGTCGAAAGTCAGTGATCTCATAAATACAAGCATATTATTTGGCTTTTTACCTTTGATAATGACAATAATTTTTAATTGTATGATTCCAGAAGCTGTTCAGTTCTTTTTTATACAAAAAAATAAACCCTTCATTTGAAGATTAATTTCTTATTCTACGTTACTGCATAAAATATTTTTGAGAACACCTATTTCATTAATCGTGTACTTTAGAATTATATGTTTTCGGAATTTGTTCCGAAAGTTGTTGATAAGTTAATTATTTCTCTACATGCTACTATATCAAATATTCCTTAAATAATTTCACGAATACCTATTACAATAATCGTGTACTGTCTGAATTATATGTTTTCAGAATTTTTTCAATCCTTTTTTTTTGTAATTCAGCTCGTTCAAAATTCTGAATAATTTCTTCAACCTATGCAATTGTATGAACATTTTTGATGAATTTCAGGTTCAAGTATATTGTAATATCGACATGCTTTCAGAATTATATACTTCTGGGATGTATTTAATCCAATTCCCGAAAATACAACCCTTCCATATAACAGAATTTTCTGTTATGTCTTTATGAGATGTTTCTCAGTTATTTTCACGAATACCTATAACTATCATATTGTGCTTTTTAAATTATATGCCTTCAGAATTGGTTCAACCCATTTCTTCAAAATACAACCCAGTCATACAGAATAATTTTCTACTTTACGCAACTACATTGAATATTTTACAGTTATTTTCAAGAATATCTATATTACAATGATAATATACTTACAGATTCATATCTTTTCAGAATTTTTTAATCTGATAATATAATTTTCTCACTCTACGCTACCGTGCGAAATATTCTTCAGTTATATTCACGAATACTAACTTTATGATAATTCAGTTTCAGTATTGAATTTTATGTTTTCAGAATTTGTGCCGCCCAATTTGCCGTTAACGTTACTGTGTAAAATATAATATTTCCACAAACATCTATCATGTTGCTAGTGTGCTTTCAGTATTATGTGCTCGCACAATTTCCTCAAGTCACAGAAGTAACCTTTTCGAATAATAACGTTAATTTTTTTGCCGACAGTCGTTCCATTCAAAATTTATTACTTTTTCAGTATGCTTTCATTTTTATAGGACACCAGAAACCTGAAATTCAACAAAAGGTTTCATAGAGTACAGAAGTTTGAAAAAACCATTCAAGATTATAAAACGGTTGAATTACCAACATATTGGATCGTACAAATTCTGAAAGTGAACCATCATTGCAATAGGCAATACTGGAAATAAATGAAGAATATTTTATACTATAGCGTATATAATGGCAAAATTATTCTAATGAAGAGGTTGTACGTTGAAATAAAAAATTGTACAAATTATGAAACAAATAGTCCCGAAAGTACGCAATTATATGTATATATATATATATATATATATATATATATATATATATATATATATATATATATATATATACATACATTAGCGTGAAGCGAGAAAATTTATATTCTCACATGAAAGGTTTGTATTTTGGAAAAATGGGTTAAATAAATTCTGAACAAAACAATAAACTTAGATGATACCTCGGGTTTTTGACTTTTCAAGTATTATAATCTAACTAGCATTTCTGGAATTCATTGGATTCTATTATATTTCATTTATTTACCATAAAAAAGCATCATGCTCAAATTTAATTTTCCACAAGCAAATATCAGTAATAATTTCTTTTCAATGCTAGTCTAGTAGATCCAGTAGATTCGTGACGAACGTGCGCTCTGATTAAGCAAACTGTTGGCTGGAACCGGTGGCAACTGTCACACATGCGTGAGTGTAAGAATTGAGAGAACTGATGTGTAATTTCCGGAATTTCCACAGGGTGGAAGCGAAAAAAAGCGTTTATGAATTATTCATTTTTATCAATTCTACATATTTTAAATTTTTTGCTCAAAACCAACTGACTCATTTGCTGTCATTGAACTATCTTGTAATCTATAAGGATATGGGTTAAAAATGGTATTTTTTTAATTTAAGATATATAATGCCGCCATCTTTTGAGCCGGAAAATAAGCAATTTTTTGTTTCTAAAGAACTAAACTAATCTATCACTAATATAACTTTCAAATAGTTATTCAAATCCATGCTATGATGTCTAATATGTTCGCATTTTTTGGAAGCAGTTCTCTAATTTACTTTCCTAACAAATTTTGGGAATAGGAGCAGCTGATCTGAAGCGTGTGTGCTCGACAGTACAACTGTAAATATTATTTTCCGTCGACCTCTAAATAAAATCTTACTTTAACGTACACGAAATTGATCATTAATGACCCATTTTAATGTACAATTTCTCCTATTTTAATGTATTATTGTCATGGGCCACGAAACACAGGAGTATTCAGCACGGAATAGTTAAATTATTCTGTGTCTGTACTGTTATTCCACAGAGAAAAGAAATTCATAATTCAAATCGAAAAATTTCGAGCTGTCAGATTTGTTTATGTGGCAGTAAATTATAATGAATAACAAAGAAAATATCCCTTTGACACCAGTAGATAAAGAATGGGTGTGCACCGTACACAATGACCTTGACCTTGAAAAGGCGGTTAACCTTGAGTCGATTAGGAGTGGGGGTAACTTAGTTGAGGGGCGTGCACCATACACAATGACCTTTAATATTGATCAGGAGTGGGGATAGTTTATTTTTCGATTGGTTTACCTTGAAAATAGAACAGACCTTGAGCATAATGACCTTGAATATTTATCAGGAGTGGGGATTGTTTATTTTTCGATTGGTTTACCTTGAAAATAGAACAGACCTTGAGCATAATGACCTTGAATGTTTATCAGAAGTGGGGATAGCTTATTTTTCAATTGATTGACCTTGAAGCGTTAACCTTGAGAGCGTTAACCTTGAATGTACCAGGAGTGGGCTCAACTTTGTTTTAAATTGGTCAATATCCGCCTTGACATTTTTATTCCTACTCTACCATCTACAGTATATATTCCGTAATATGAGAAATAATTTACAGATTGTAGAATGGGTACGTTTCTATACATTATGTATATTACATATTAACATTATATAATTGAATTTCAGCCAATATCTGCTACAACCTCCTCCGTTTGGTAGAAGAAGATGGTGAGGAAGGACCATTATTGTGCCCTCCGTGCATCAAGGATATCAACGAAGCATTTACCATGGAACATATTCATCGGCCGTGGATGCAATTAGATGAGATGCTATGTAATATGTGTGGCAGTCAATTGGCACATCCGTTGGGGAACCAGGAGGATTGTACCTACATAGCATGCCATCTAATATTCACTGATTGGGATGATGAACGGCGGCCAATGATGGTCGGAGAGGTTGTTGTATACGAGTACAACGCTGATTCCGAATCCGATAGTTCGGATTCAGGAATCAGTGATGTAGAGTAGGAAATAATTTGTAAATGTAGTATATAGTTTGTAAATAAATGAATATTATTTAGTATTCTGATTTCATTTACACTGGGTGTAACTTGAAAATGGGGACATATAAGGTGAATCATAAAATGACAAGTATCAGAAAATCACGGCACTCCGTGAAGAAAGGTGGTTCCTTTATAAATAAGTTGATTGATAAATTACCGTTTGAGTTACATTTACCAACATATCAATATTGTGGTCCAGGAACTAATCTAGAGAAGAGAATAGCTCGGGGGGATATCGGAATAAATTTATTAGATCAAGCGTGCAGAGAACACGATATAGCATATGACCAATCATCTGATTTTGATAAGAGGAGAGAAGCTGATAATATTTTAATTCAAAAGGCAAGAGAGCGATTGAGATCAAAAGACGCAAGTAAAAAAGAAAAAGCGGCTGCATTTATTGTACTCATGCTCATGAAAGCAAAAACAAAAATAGGTATGGGACCTAAGCGAATATCTAAAAAGAAATCACGTAAAGGTAGAATTTTGGTAGCGCCTAAACGTGGAGGTTTCTTGCCATTTTTATTACCACTTCTTGGGGCTCTAGGTGCTTTGGGAGGTGGTGCGGCTTCTATAGCATCAGCAGTTAATAGAGCGAAAACAAATAAACAAATGTTGGAAGAGACTATGAGACATAATAAGGAAATGGAACTCAAGGGAAAAGGTTTAGTACGAATGAAGAAACGTAAAGGAAAGGGTTTATACATTATTACCAATAAAGCTACCACGAAATGCACTTACAAATGTAGAACTTGAGAATTCAGTAAAGAAGTTGAAGATCCCGAATTTTAGAGGAGTATTCATGAGAAATCAACTACCACAAAAAATACGGAATAATGAAAGTGGTATTATTAATTTAGATTAAAGTAGTGGAAAAGGTACACATTGGACGGCATATATAAAAATCGGCAGGAATATATATTACTTTGATAGTGTTGGGAATTTGGGTCCTCCTATAGAGGCAAGGACATATTTCAGAAGCGATAATATGAGAAACAGAATAATGTACAATAGACAAAGATATCAATCTTTCAATACATATAATTGTGGACAATTAGTTCTGAAATTCTTATATAGTTGGTCACACCAATAGAATTTTAGTTAAAGGAAATCTTTAGAAGAAAAATGTTCTTCGTGCTTACTGGCAAGTCATCAATTTTAATTTCGGAATTCAACCCTCCAATTGAAGTTAAAGATGGGAGATACGCGTTAGGCCTAACATCTTTCGAAGTTTACAATTCCATCCCAAATATTGATAAAGGGCGTAATACAATAAGAATTGGTTCAAAAGAAATAGAAATTCCAACAGGGTGTTATCAACTTCAGGACATAAATAAATATATTCAGCATGAATTAAGCAGCGATTCAAATGTTAACCTTGTATTTTTCGAGTTGTCTGCTAACCACAATACATTGCACTCACATATTAAGTGTACAGAAGAGGTGGATCTATCTAGTGAAAATAGTATTGCACCATTGATCGGATTCAACTGGAAAAATTATCAAGAAACGTGAAAGAAACTTCAGAAAATATTGCCGATGTCATTACAGTATGTTCCATATCTGTTGAGTGTGATATAACAGTTAGCAGTTTCAAAAATGGGAAGACTCAACATATAATACATCAGTTTTCACCCAGCGCACCCCCAGGCTTCAAAATAGTTCAATCACCTGAACACGTGATTTATTTACCTATAAGTGTTAACACAATAAGGAATATAGTTATTAAAATAGTTGACCAAAATGATGAACTAGTTAATTTCCAACAAGAAACCATCACAGTAGGTTTACATCTCCGAAAAGAAATATAGTATGAGTATAAATTTTAAAAAAATGTATATGCTTTCCAAGTATAAAAATGGGAACATATGTCGAAAAGTGTCCAGTAGGAAATAAATCACTCAACTATTAACGTCTGAGAATAAGCAATTCTTGAAATCTCTAGGATATACAGTATATCAGTGAAATGTTTACCATAAACGAAGGAATACCTACTGACGAATCAGTTGTCTCATACAACTATCACACTCATGAGTCATATACATCACGATACAATAATAACGACGAAATAAGAATACCACTGCAGGAAGATTTATGTACGTTACCAAGTGAGAGCTATCTCTATGTTGAAGGTCAATTACGAAAAGCAGATGGAACTTCTTCAGGAGTAAACACTTATTTCACCAATAATGGAATTGCATTCTTGTTTAGTGAAATAAGGTATGAGTTGAATGGTTTCGTTGTTGATGTAAATACGAAACCAGGATTAACAAGTACAATGAAAGGATCATCATTTAACAAGAGCGAAGATGTGAAATACGAGAATGCAGGGTGGTTCCCAGGAAAGGAGAGTAGTAAAATTAAAAATGGCCGATTTAGTGTTTGTATTCCATTGAAAATGTTAATAGGTTAGATTATAAAAAAGTTATGGTTAACATATTCCAAGAGTTAATTTTAATTCGTAGTAATAGCGATGAATTGGCATTGAAATGTAAACTCAGTACAGATGGAACAAAATGTCTCGCAAATGACAACGCTAAAGTTATGATTGATAAAATAATGTGGAAAGTGAGACACATAGTACCTGGGTTGCGTGAAGAAGTAAGTTTAACTAAATTCATAGAAAAAGGTAAAGACATCGTAGTTCCATACAGAACCTGGGAACTACATAGTTTTCCATCGTTACCAAATACAACAAGGCATACATGGAGTGTGAAGACATCAACGAAATTAGAATCGCCAAGATATATTATTATGGGATTTCAAACTGATAGGGATCGATTGGAAGCTGACAGTAGCAAATTTTATACGTGCGATTTCAGTAATATTCGACTATTTTTGAATAATGAACGTTACCCGTATGAAAACTTGAATATTTCATTTAAGAATAATCAGTTTGCCACATTATATGAAGTGTTCACACAATTCAGATCATCATATTATTATGATTATAAATCCGAAACTGACATAACACCATCGCAGTTTGCGGCATCTTACCCACTAATCATTGTCGATTGCGCTAAACAAAAAACTGGGTTTCAAACCCAATCAGTTGCTCTTAGAGTTGAGTTTGAAACTAATACTCCAATACCTAATAACACTACTGCTCATGTATTAGTAATAAGTGATCGTGTGTTCACATATAATCCGTTAACCAAATCAGTGAAATAATATGTCATATGCTATAGTAGATATACAACGATTCATTATAAATAAAAAAATATTTCACACCAAAGAAATTGTAATTTTGAAGAATGGTAAAATAGCACATTTTATTTTCAAAGAACCGTTTCCATTCAAAGATCTTCCTGAAGAATTTAAAAAACAGGTGAATTGGTTAACGCATCACCATCATTGCATACAATGGCAAACAGGATTCATTCAACCTTGGAAATTGAAGTCAATATTAACTGCTCTAACGGAGGATGTTCTTAAAATATATGTGAAAGGAAGAGAAAAAGCAGAAATTATTAAAAAATATATCCGATCCAAGAAAATTTTCGAATTACCAGAACACCCAGCTTTAGAACGAGATGAGCCCGATTGTATTTTCCATGAGCAGCAATTGCTATTGCTCTTTGAAAAATGTGAATTTTCTCCAACGAACTTCTACCGATTTCATTAACAATTCCAGTATGGAATGGATTGAAGAAAAAAGCATGGATACATTTTATTGATTTGTAATTTTTTCAATAATTAATAAATTCTTTAAAAGATAAACTGTCCAAATTTTTACAATCTTGATGATGTGAATAATATAACCAAGGATAAGTGTATTCATAGGCGGGGCCTTCCCGCGGACCCCAGAGGGGACCCCACCGCAGGCCCCTCCCACGAAAAATTCAAAGTCCCCCGCAGGAGGGGAAATTTTTTTAAAAATTCGACTAGAAATGCCTTAAAATGCGTTTAAATTTGAAAATCGGTGACCTTAAACACCTTTGAAAAGGGTGCTTTCAGGTGCCGAATTTCAATATTTGACCTCGAAATAGACAAATTCTGACCTTGAGCAGGATGAAAATGCCTTCAAACAGGCCTTTTTCCATAACCCCCACTCCACCCCCACCCATTATTTCCCACCATTTCCCCCCACTTTTTATTAATATATACACACGCACTGCGCAGTAACAGTCATTTGTTGTTGTGTTCTCGGTGGTGAAAGTACTAGTGCAGTAAAGTAACGAAATGGCCACGAAGTTTTTTGGTGATTTTCTTGCTAGTCAAAATTCTGAGTCAGAATTAGCAGTTGGTGATTCTGTGAGTGAACCAGTGTTAAGTTCTGAACAAAAGCAACAAATTCCTCGAGTAAGTTTATTGAGAAACGCTCTTTTAGGCATAAAACCTCGTAAAAGTATCAAAATTTTATCAAACGTTGTACTTAAGCCTGCAAAACTTGATTCATTCTCCAGCAATAATAAAATTTGTACTTCATCAAAATCTCTCCGCAGTAATCAAAATATTCTTCCTATTAATTTGAGAAATACTGCACATTGCAGTAATTGGAATGTGCAGGATATTTCATCGCATCATGAGATGGTTGAATTAGCCGAATTTTATGAAAATGAGCGTGCCGCAGAAGTTGAGATGTTTAAATTAGCAGACTTTTATGACAAACAGCGTGCCACAGAAGTTAAAACAACTTCTGTGAAGACAACCTCTTCCAAAAAATTTAAATCGAATAATAAATCTAAAAAAGAAACAACTTCAGGCAAGGTAAAATATTCTAAAAAATCTAAATTTCATTTTGAATCTGATCGTGATTCTGCGGACGATTTTGAAGAAGTTAAACCTTTCAAAATTTACAGAGCAAAGAAGAATGAATCGATATTGCAGGTTGAGCCACAAACCAAATTATCTAGTCATAAAATAACTAGTAAGTCCAAAAGTTCTTGTGTGGACTCTTCCGACAAAATTGATAGTAAGCTCTCTGTACACCCATCACCTGATCAACTGTTTTATTTAGATGATATTCTTGTATCTGAATTTTCAAAACGTTGATTGTGTAAGTACCTCTAAAGATTTTCCAGATTCATCAACCGATCCGCAACCAATAATCAATAGTGAAAATTACCCAATTTCCACTATTGCTCCATCGGTAGGTTTCACAGATGATCTCTTAGAGTGTTCTTTGACATCAACCAATGAGAATTTAATTGGTACGTATCTGAATGATTTAGATATTTCTCTTTTCGATAAACAACCCTCGATAGAAAATAATTTTGATTGCGCAAGTACTTCTAAAGATGCATTTGTCGATCCTAAACCAATAATTAATAGTGACAACTCCCAAAAACAATTGGAAAATTGTATCGTTGATTCATCGGTAGGATTTACAGATGTTCTTTTAGATGATTCTCCGAACGCATAAAAATTATTTGATACGTATTCAGCGGATTTATATATTTCTCAATTTTTAAATGAAATTAAAACAAATAAGGATGATGGTGCGAATACTTCTGAAGTTTTATTTGTCGATCCTCAACCAGTAGTCGATAGTTTCAAGAGTCAAGAACACTTGAGTACTTGTGCGATTGATTTACTGGTTGAATTGACAAATAATATTTCAGACTGTACTGCAACATCGTCCATTGATAAATTTTCGAACAATTATTTATCCGATACAGACATTTCATTGTTTTCAATTAATGAGCCCTTGTTAGAAATTTCGCAGGATGATGGGTTAGAGATAAGTACAACGCAAATAATCAGGGAATGTGAAAATAATCCAAAATTTTCAAGGGCTACCGTTTCGAATAAAAATTCCGAACCTCCTAGGTTTTTCAAAGGTTCTATAAAATCTGCCTCTTGTACAAAAGTCTTCCAACGCAGAAAAAATAATCTGTCAAGTGTTGAATCACACTCAAGTGAAAGAAACTATCCTGATATTAGTGATAATATCTAATGGAGGGCTTACACCTCTGAGTGTCGAGGATCTCAAGATTACTGCTACCCAACTTCCCCCCTCTGACGTTGCATGTAATGATGACAAGATTGTTTATTTCTGCGGTAAAAGACATGGTAGGGTTATTGAAAAACCGATTAGAAAAAGAAAATTAATGTTTGAGGGGGGGTTTACCCAACAACCACAACAAGAGGCAGAAATTATTAAAACCGTGAGACCTGTTTTCAGGAGGAGAAAGAATTTCAGAATGAAATCATTCACAGAAAACTTAAGAGGCTAAATCTGGCAAGAATTCAAATCACACATTCCTGATTCTTAATAAGCGTTTCAAACTTATTCGAGGAAATTTTCAAAATTTATAATTCACCGTACAACACAACAACATATGACAAGCTCCTCCTCGTGGTCTTGTCGGATATCCATAAGTGTTAAAATTGATTGATTTTGCTTTTATTTACATAAAACACTTATGGTAACTAATGGCGACAGTGTTTGGTTCATTGATTTTGTTTATTTTTTTCCAAGAAAACTGTGAAATCCTTCCAATGTTCGTTCTGCAATGCGCTATTTACGACATCATCGTCTATGAACAGGCATTTAAAAAAATACTGCCATAGTGTGAAGAAAGCGAGAACACAGGAGCCGAAAATGGTGCGCTACGAAGTATGCAACGTTGACATTGTATCTAATCTCCACAACGCCCATCTAAAGTCCAGAGCACATAAGGACAAAGTAGTCATCCCAATCAGTGAAGGTGTTCCGAAAATAGGGTCAGCCTTCAAAAATAGGGTTGTATCTTACAGGATTGATGCTGACAACCATACAATCAGCATCGATTATTTTTTTTCAAAAATTATGGATATAATTGTGGAACTTATTTCAAAATAGTCTTTCATATATGACTACACTAAAAATTAATTTCGAATTGTTTGGATTATTCACAATTGAAACTGAAGAAATTTTCGACATCAAATCCTTCAATACTCAAAATGTTATCATCACGCTGGGGACAAATTTGGCGGATGTCAACAAATTTACGAACGTTATTATTCAGAAGATGTCTGAATTTCAGGAGAGAGATTCTGGTAGGTAAAATTATATTTTATCAACTAACTTTTATAGAAATCTGTTTTTCGTTTATAGGTTGGGCACTCGTTAAGATATTGAATTTGGAGATCAACATCAACCGATATAATCCATTGAGAGCTTCATCATACGTTGAACTACCGGCATGTATCAGTAAGAAGAACTCCGTTGTCGATGTTAAGAACACCGACCTTCACTGCTTCGAATGGGCGCTTATGGCAGGTATTTTTGAGCCGGAAGGTCCCAACTATCTACCACAGTCATACCCTCATTTCTCGCAATATTTCAATGTTAATGATATAGAATTTCCAGTAAAGTTAGATCATATTCCAAAATTTTTAAGTTTAAATGAAAATCTATCAATTAATGTTTATGGTTTAGAGTCATTATTTGAAAATGGAACAAGAAAATATGAAATAGTTGGACCACTATATTTCAGTAGTGGTAAAAAACCCATACATGTCAATTTACTACTTATCGACGATGATGAGGGAAATTTACATTACTGCACGCTTAAAAATTTATCAGGACTGGTTTCCTCACAAATTTAACGACATAATTCGAAAAAACATTTTTGCGATGGCTGTTTACAATATTTTATATCAGTGGAGAGTTTATCTAAACATTGTGAAATAGATTGTGGGCAACATATGCAAAAATTCCATCAACGAGAATTATTCAGAATAAATTAAAACAGTTTCTTCCTGAAAATATTTTACGATTTACAAATTATCAAAAACAAATGAAAGTTCCATTTGTCTTTTATGCCGATTTCGAAAGTTTACTAAAGCCACTTGATACAGCTCAACCAAATCCAGATAGTTCATACACAATGAAAACATTTCTACACGAGCCATATTCTTGCGGATACTACATGAAATGTTCCTTTGATGATTCATTATCGAATTATGTATCCTTCAGGGGAGTTGATTGTTGTGAGAAGTTCATTACATCTTTGGAAACATATATTCGGTATATTTATTCGAGATATTTGAGCAAAATCGCCCCAATGGATACTTTGACAGATATTCAAAAAAACGAATTTCAAATGGCCACAACCTGCCATATTTGTACCAGAGAATTTGTTGATGAATCTATCAAGGTTAGGGATCATGATCATTTGACTGGTTTTTATAGGGGGCCAGCTCATCAAAATTGTAATTTAAATTATAACATTCCAAAATTCATCCCTTGCGTCATACACAACCTCCTAATTATGATTCGCATTTATTTATTAAAAAACTTTCACCTAATGGGTAGGAGGTAAAAGTTTTAGGTCAAACTAAAGAAGAGTATATCACATTTTCTAAATATGTTCCTATTGAAGATAATTTCGCAGAGACGAAGCAGAAATTAATAGAGCTTAGATTCATAGATTCATTCAAGTTTTTAGCTTCTTCTTTAGATAAATTATCCAGTACGTTAGGTAATGAGCAGTGTGAAACAGTAAAGAAATATTTTTCGGACCCTATTGTATTCAGTTTGATTAGAGAGAAAGGTGTATTTCCCTACTCATTTTTAGATAATTGGTCAAAACTTGACTATCCAAAATTACCTAGTAAAGAAAAATTTTATGATAATTTAAGGGATGAACATATTACAATACGAAAATATCTGAGAGCCCATCGTGTTTGGTCCACTTTTAAATGTCAAACTGTAGGAGAATATTCTGATATATATTTAAAATCTGATATTTTATTACTAGCAGATATTTTTGAAAATTTTCGTAACACTTGCTTACATCATTATTCTTTAGACCCTGCACAGTACTTAACTGCACCATCATTAAGTTGGGATGCTATGTTGAAAAAAACTGACATCTCATTAGAATTACTCACTGATGTAGATATGATACATTTCATTAAGAAATATACGTGGAAAGGTTAGTACATGTGTAATTTATTATTAGCCTCGGCGAATCGTTTAATTCGCCGAGGCTAATAATAAATTTTTACCAAATCATAATCCTAGTAAAGAGTCATCTTATATCATGTATTTAGATGCTACAAATTTATATGGTTATTCAAAGAGTCAAAATTGACCAACAGGTGGCTTTTCTTGGTTGAATGAAGATGAAATTGAACATTTAGATATTGAAAATTTACATAATACCTCACCTGAAGGATATATTTTTGAAGTGGATATTACTTATCCTGAAAAACTACATACTATACATAATGACTTGCCGTTTCTCCCTGAAAATTTCATACCCCCAGGAGGAAAGTCTCCTAAGCCGATACCTAATCTACAAAATAAAAAAAATTACATTATTCACTACGAATGCTTGAAACAGTGTTTAGAAAACGGGTTGATTCTCACGAAAATTCATAGAGTTCTCAAATTTCAACAATCTCCATGGTTAAAATCATATATAGATCTCAACACTGATTTGAGAAATAAATCAAAGAACAATTTTGAGAAATCATTATTCAAATTACTAATAAAAAGCATTTTTGGCAAAACAATGGAAAATGTTGAAAACCGGAGGGATATTAAATTAGTCACTCATTGGGAAAAGTTGGAAAAAAGTTTGGGGCGGAAACATGGATTGCTAAACCGAATTTCAAGGACCGTGAAATATTCATTGAAAATGTAATAGCGATAGAAATGAACAAAGTTCGTGTTACGTATAATAAGCCTATATATGTGGGATTTTGTCTTTTATAAATTTCGAAAACAGTAATCTATAATTTTTTTTATAATTTTCTGAAGCAAATACATGGTAGCAAGGTTTCTTTATTTTATACAGATACTGATTCACTTCTCTTGACATCAAACAAAGCGCGGAACATTTTGATCTTTTCAATTATCCAGCTAATAATGTGCATAACATTATACATTACATAAAGTGAACAAGGAAAATTCTTCAATAATTTTAAAAAATTATCAAACAACTTTCCAAGGAAGCTGGTTATACGTATTCAGCAACGCAAAATCTGCATTCACAATCGAACGGTGAATTATAGAAATTGTCAAGTCACCCCGACTCAAAATCTGCATACAGCTGTTTCGATCTTATTAGATCTCATCAGTGCAGCTTATTTGACTCGGAGTGAATTAACAAATTTCTAATTGTTCCCCAATACAAAACATGGTCAGTAACAATGGATGAATAACAATCCAGAGCGCCATCCCACCAAAGATATTGGGAAACAACAATTCACCGCTTAGACTGAAAATGCAGAAATTCGTCGCTCAAAACACGTACCTCCTGATATGAAGATATCTACTCTACAACAGTGGTGTATATGCAGATTTTGCGTTGCTGAATACGTATAACCAGCTTCCTTGGAAAGTTGTTTGATAATTTTTTAAAATTATTGAAGAATTTTCCTTGTTCACTTTATGTAATGTATGAAATTGACCATGGTCGACTAGTATGTTTTTCATGATTTGATTGCATAACATTATACCTAATAAGTCAATAATAGGGAAAATTAAAGACGAGTATGCAGGAAAAATCATCAAAAGTTTTTATGGGACTAGGGCTAAAGCTTACTGGGTTGAACTATTGGATGAAGTTGATAAAAAAGCAAAAGGTATCAGTAAACATATAGTTGAAAAAAAAATCATTTATCTGACTATAAAAATGTCATCACTAAAAATGAATCTTTATTGTATGTGATGTCAATATTCAGATCATGTTTACTTGAAATGTATACTGAAATGCGCAATAAAGTGGCATTACCAGCCTTTCTACTGAAAAATTCTGTCAGGACTTTGGCATGGGGTCATTATGATGTTGATTGGCATGAAAATATTGATACGCTTTTGGCAGAACTTCTGAAATATTGTTGACCAACATTTTATAATCTTTTATTCAGTATCATTAATGTTGATTTTCATTATCTTGTTTTCATAATTTTCAAATATTCTAGTAAATCAATAAACCAAACACACTAGTCATAATTCTTCTTGTTTTAAGTTATTTTATTGTATTTTTTATTTTATTTGTCTTTGATGTGCGATTAAACTATATATATATATATATATATATATATATATATATATATATATATATATATATATATATATATATATATATATATATATATATATATATATATATATATATATATATATATATATATATATATATATATATATATATATATATATATATATATATAATAAGTTATTTTATTGTATTTTTTATTTTATTTGTCTTGATGTGCGATTAAACTATATATATATATAAATATATATATATATATATATATATATATATTTATATATATATATATATATATATATATATTTATATATTGTTTTATTTTCTCCATATATAAAATATTGAATACAACTTCAATATTTAGTGTAGTATTGAGTCTTGACAATGCAATTGATAGAGCAACAGTATACTCTACCCATAACGAACCATGATTATTGTCAACCCGAGAAGAAATTTATAAGAAATAGTGAACTATTAGGTGCAGAATGTAAAAGGGGTATTTTTGTTGGAGGATCGGGGAAAGGAAAAACCAATACACTAATCAGTCTGTTATTACATCCGAATGGTTTACGTTATTTTAATATTCATCTGTATTCAAATTCACTTCATCAACCCAAGTATCAATTTTTAAAAAATGTAATAAAACCAATAAGAGATATAAATTATTATGAATATGAAAATGGCGAATTCATAACACCGCCAAAATATGTGCATCCCTATTCAGTTGATGTATTTGATGATGTCGTTTGTGATAATCGAAATATAATCAGAGATTACTTTTCATTCGGAAGACATTTTAATATTGATTGTTTTTATTTATGTCAAACTTATTCTGCCATACCAAAGCAGCTCATACGGGATAATGCTAATTTAGTTGTGGTATTTTCTCAAGATAGAACGAATCTGAAGCAAATATATAATGATCATGTGAACGTCGATATGTCGTACGATGAATTTGTAAAGTTGTGGTCTGAATGTTGGAAAGTACCATATGGATTTTTGGTTATTGATAAAGAAACTGGTATTCACAATGGTCGTTATCGAAGAGGCTTTCACCACTACATTATATTATAAATATGAAACACTATAGTGATTCAACTTAGTATTAAATAATCAGCATGGATAAACGCTTGGCTTTAGAACTGGTAAAAGCAAGAAAAAATGTGAGAAAAAAACTACATGGATTGAGACACGATTTAGCCACTTCTCAACTAAGATTTTCACGTTCGATTCAACCATTCACTCAACCCTTTGAAAGATTATTGACAGAAATTACAAATAGGAAAAGTAAGATGAAATCTGAAATTGAACCAGAAATTAAACCAGGAATTAAACCAGAAATAAAACCATAATTGAAATTGAGGGAACATGTAGTTACACCAAAACAGGGAATTTTGAATCAACTCCAAGAATAAGTAATATTTCACGAATGGTTGGTAGAGACGAGAATATCAACTATGAGCCTGATTATGAAGAACCCCTCGAAGAAGAACCTGAAGACGAACCGCAACAACTATCACAAGTTGAGTTGGAAAATATCGAAGCGTTGAAAAATGCTGATGTTTTCCGTGAATTTTTAGAACAATGGTCGGGGTTAGCAAGATTTTATATAGAGGAAATGATAACTAGTCCCTCCCCTGAAGAATTTGACCATAAAATATGGTGTTCGTTACAATCCAGAAGAATCAAAATTACATATTGGGAACTCTGAAATAGACTTAATAAAAGATAAAGTTGTAATAGATCCTAAAGGTGATAATCCAATACCATATCCTGTCACTAAAGGCCTCCTTGAATTATTATTCAAGAAAGAACCAGATCGATATAATACAACAGATTTGAAGAATTATCGTGATATTGTGAAAAAAACGAATGCCGATCGAAAAGATTATGATTTTGAGGAGCAAATATCTGGGAATGTTGGTAAAAAATATCAGGGTATTATAAAAAAAATTCAAAAGCCCGTAGTTAGGGGAAGAACTAGTCGAACTGTTTCTTCTCAGCCCAGTATGTTAAAAAGTCCTACATCTCTGCCTCCTACCACACTTTCGCCAATATTTGAACAATCGAGAGGTGGTGTGTTAAAAAGTACACTTATGAAATCAAGTATGCACATGAGAAAGAAATTAAATCTCCTTGAACTTAAAAATAAAGATTTAGAATTCATACCATGGAAAAATCCAAATACTCTAGTTGAGAGATTAAAATTACTACTTGCATCTCAAACTGCTGGTAACAATAGTCACTCTAATGAGATCAGTCATATTATAAATGAATTGAAAAATGCTAAAATTATATTATAAAATATTTACAACTTTGAAGAATATGTCAGTGTTCAAAAGAAAACTGAAAAAGTATCATCAAAATGACACTTGATAAATTTTACAATCATATTTCACAATATGAAAACAAACATTGTTTACTTCATCTCCATCTCAGAGGAACACTAAATAATATTACTAATAAATATAAATTATCCACTAATACGTCTGAATACATATTCCCATATGAAACTGCCGAAGTTATATCTTTCGATAGTAATCCAACAGGTGGAATCATGATACTCATAAATGGAAAGCATATCAAGAAGGATCAGTTATCATTACTGAAAAAAGGAGATAAAATATCATTCCAAAACATCAGACTATCAAGAAATACTGATGAGTTTTTCGCCGAGTTCATTTTGAAATTGAACCTATTCTAAATTGGTAGTAATAAAACGAGATATTGTTAATGAGCTACATAGTCCTGTGAGAATTAATTTCCCCAGGAGGCGTGTAATAGTTAAAGGACTTTCAGATCCTTTTCAAGCAGATTTAGTTGAAGTTATACCATATGCAAGATTTAATAAGGGTTTTAAGTATATACTGATTGTGATAAATGTGTTCTCGAAATATGTTTGGGCAATTCCGTTGAAGAATAAAAGTGCAAAAGATGTAACAATTGCAATGAATGAAATTTTGAGAGGATTGGAGAATCCACCTAAAAATCTACAAACTGATTTTGGTAAAGAATTTTACAATAAAAATTTTAAGGAATTGATGGAAAAATATAACATAAATCATTATAGTTCATACTCAAATTTGAAAAGTAGTGTTGTGGAAAGAGTTAATAGGACAATCAAATCGATTATGTGGAAAGAATTCAGCGTTCGTTGAAATTATAAGTGGATATATATATTGAACGATATAGTACATCAATATAATTCAACAAAGCACTCAACTACAGGTTATAAGCCGATTGATGTTAACAGTGAAAATTAAAAAAAAATTCTGAATTCGGCTTATTCCCATCTCAAGGTAATAGACCCAAAAAAGAGTAAATATAAAGTTGGAGATTATGTTCGAGTGAGTAAAACTAGACAAGTTTTCGCAAAAGGTTACACACCCAATTGGTCAAATGAAATTTTCACAATTCGAAAGATACAATCAACATATCCAAGAACTTACTTATTACGTGATTCTTCAAATGAAGATATCATGGGTGGTTTCTACGAATTCGAACTGCTGAAAGTAAAACATCCTGATATTTATTTGGTAGAAAAAGTTCTGAGAAAAAAAGGAAACCAACTGTATGTGAAGTTTTTAGGAATGGGGAAGGAGCATAATTCCTGGATCAAGAAAAATGATTTACAATAAATTAATTCTGAAATACTCTTTATTATGTAAAGATATTGAGAAATAAATTATTTTTTTCACAATTTTGTCTTAAGTTTACAAAGTGAGATTAGAGCTGAGAAAATCTACTATAAAAAATATTATTTCTGTGCTCCATATCTAGAATAGGAGCTACAATGTTTTCACAGTTTCTTATTCTACTATTGAATCTTATTCTATCAAGGACAAACATCTCCCAGTAAAATTTTCGAGATTCTCGATATGCAAAAGTCCAAACACACAGATGATGAGTAGTATCTATATGGTTAAATGTAACTTTCTTCATATCAATATGCTATCTGATTCACTTCATTCATTACAGTATATGGATCAAATTTTATTAATTCTTTGAAAATCAGTGAATTAAATAAATATTTATATGACTTATCTAATCAATCGTTTATATGCACTAAGAAATCACCACTCATTTTTGACACGGACCGGGTAACCATTCTGTAGAACTCTGGAAATCCATGATATTCTAGGAACTCAATATAGTCACTTATTAATTTCTGTAGTGAAAATAATTAACACATAGTGTCTCGACCAATATACACTTGACAATTATCATTTTTCAATCCAAGAATAGACTTATTATTGATATTTATGAAGAATAACGTATAGTTATTCAATTTCTGAATTCTGATGATGATGATTTCTCCAAATTCCTATGGATAAACTCTTCACAGTTGACTAATTCACGAAACTCTTCAGCAGTGAAATCAATGTGATGACCCCTCAGAGATGGCCCACTGATTCTTATAACTTCTTTCAGAAGGTGTGATAGTCCAACAGCTACATACTTAGTTTTCGATTTGTTGAGAAAGAATACTTTTGAGCACAAAATGTATGGTTCGAATACATTCACTGTTTCTGCATTCATGTTTCTTGATTCACTCTCAAACTTTGGAACTATCGAAATAACTTGGCTCCTGCCTTTAAGTACTGTAGTTTGTCCTTGAAAAACTGTTCGGGTGGGGGTAACTTAGTTATGGGGCGTGTACCATACACAATAACCTTGAATTTATAAGTAGGTGGGGGTAAATACTTGATAATGTTGGAACCAATATTCTTCGTTACAGAATTACTGTACTGTACTGTATCCTCACCTTGAAAACATAAGTAGGTGTAATCAATACTTGATTGCATCGAAAGGAATATGCTTGACTCACAGGTGGCCCATCTATATGCGTATTTTCATCAGGTCGATTATGATGTATGAAGCAGGGTAAATGGGCCTGTAATTTGAATATTTCGATCAATGGTCTAGAAAGCCTATGATAAATATTAAGAAGCTCATAGCAATTCAGTTTCTTAACTAAGTAGTCAACAGGAAAAAATTTCAAATCTTCTTCACTAAAGTCTTCAATTTTTTTACCAATATATGCATGCTCCAACACAACTAGCTTCGACTTTGGAAATAAGTTAAACATAATTTTTTCTGATAATGATATATTATTGAAGATCCATTTCTTCAGCTCTTCACTTAAACGTGCTAAATCTTCACAGCAAACACTCACTGAAATTTTATCACTGAGAAATGCATCACAAATACTTTTTGCATCATTTACTGTATCCCTATCAGTTAATTCGAAATCCATACTAAGATAATGATTTTCATTTTTTCCATCCATCTTTTCAATATGATATTCCAACTGGTATTTCAGTGAATTTATTTTCCAGACAATCTCAGTATACTCCATGATTACACAGTTTTCATACTATAGCCAGTGCAGTCTCTTGGATCTATTTCAGTTACACGTATAAATGGCTTTTCACACTTAGCACACTCTTGTCCATGAAGCATGATATAATGGGCTAAAGTTTCTTTGTCAACTATGGTGTCGATATTATGCGAACTCACAATTGTTTCTTCATCGATTATACATTTAGCTTTCTTTGCTTCAAAACATGGAGCACACAAAACTTTATGTGAAACGAATCCGATGAACTCATCAGAACCAATATTATAATGACCTAACTGATTCTGGTACGTTATTTCGGTAAAAATTATACCACCGGAACTTTGAAATCTGAAATACATCGCACTAACTACCTTTGAATTCACTGAAAGCAAATTATATACTGAGAAAAACTGGGTAGGGATGAAAAATGTCAAGACCACTATTGTTGAAATCAAACTTGAGCCCACTCCTGGTACATTCAAGGTTAATGCTCTCAAGTTCTGTTCTATTTTCAAGGTCAATCAATTGAAAAATAAGCTATCCCCACTCCTGATAAATATTCAAGGTCATTATGCTCAAGGTCCGTTCTATTTTCAAGGTAAGCCAATCGAAAAATAATTTATCCCCACTCCTGATAAATATTCAACGTCATTATGCTCAAGGTCTGTTCAATTTTCAAGGTAAACCAATCGAAAAATAAACTATCCCCACTCCTGATAAATATTCAAGGTCATTGTGTATGGTGCACGCCCCTCAACTACGTTACCCCCTCCTAAATATCAACTCAGGGTTAACCGCCTTTTCAAGGTCAAGGTCATTTTGTACGGTGCACACCAATTCTTTATCTACTGACACTGCCAGATGAGGCAGAAACGGCTAAAGCAGCAACTTTGAGTCTGCTACCCGATAAGAGCCGACATTTATATGAGAAAACCCACGCAGAATTCATATCTTGGTGCGAGAAGAAGAACGTTTCAAACTATTCAGAAACGGTTTTGTTGGCATACTTTAATGCGAGTAATGCAGAAAAGGGGCTTCTAGCAAGTTTATGGCCAAAGTATTCAATGCTGAAAGCAACATTAAATGTATTAAAAAAATATTGATATTAGCAGATACCACAAACTGTTGATGTTTATAAAAAAACAAAAAGTGGGATATATGCCAAAAAAATCGAAAGTTCTCGAAAAAGAACATGTAAAAGAGTTCATAGCGAACGCTCCTGATAGTATTCATTTGATGTCGAAGGTTAATATAATACTCAATGTAATCAATACTACAACTTATTCTCATTATGACGTAAAAAAACTATCATTATTTTATTTGTAGGTCGCTTTGATATTCGGGGTAGCGGGTGCATTGAGAAAAGATGAATTGTATAGGTTGCAGAGAAATGATGTACAAGATATGGGGTCGAAATTTTTAATTACAGTGAATTCATCCAAAACACTCTCGAAGAGGATATTCACTGTGGTGGATAATGATGAGCAAACACTTTTAATTTTAGTCAAGAGATATATATCCTTGAGACCAGCTCACACTCCACACGAAAGCTTTTTCGTTTTTTATAAGAACCATAAATGCTCAGTACAGAAAGTAGGAAAAAACACATTTTACAGATTACCATCAACAATTGCAAAATTTCTCAAATTAAAGCAACCCCATCTGTATACAAGTCACTGTTTTTGGCGTTCTTCTGCATCAATTCTATCTAACAGTGGAGCAGATTTTTCAGCTATTAAACGACTTGGTGGTTGGCAATCAACATCTATCGCAGAAGGGTATATTGAAAACTCTATACAAAATAAAGTAGAAACTGTGAAAAAAATTTTATGCAATAATCGTTCGACAGTAATTAACACTTCAGCTTCCACCAGTTCCACATATTCCTTATCGGATATTGTAGGTAATGTGAACTATTCAGAATGTCACATGTCTAATATTCCATCTATGAATTTCTCAAATTGTTCCATCGGGAGCATACATATAAATATATCGAAATGAACATAGAAATTTATATTGTGTCAAATATACCTGTTATGCAAAATAAAAATTTATTTCAATCAAGAATTTATACTCAATTCATGATGAGGTCGACGGAATCATGATGAGGTCGACGGAAAAATCTTGTAATAAACTCGTTTATTAATGTAGCGATTAATGGTCTCGAACTATTAACGCGCTCCCGCTCGCGCGTTAAAATATCTCAACCATTAATCGCTGTCATTAATAAACTGGTTTATTAAATAACTATTGTTGCTTTCAGATATGGACAGAAAAACAAAAATTTTATTAAGTGCTCTGTGTGCATAGAAATGATGTGAATCGTTTAGATTTTCTCAACATTCCAAATTATGAAGGAAGAGGAACAGATGAAAATGAAAGAGATCTTTGTATTGCTAATGGTGAGTTCTAAGTAAGAATCAATAAATACATTGTCCCGCAACTGGAAGTATCCACATCAAATATTTGCTCCCTGAAGAAATTTGTTTTTCCAGATCCATCATGTTTTGTTTCCAGGGGAAATATTTAGAGTATTTTATCAACTTCTGTAATTCATCCCCTGAACAGAGAGTAGATTTGTCTTTAAACTATTGAAGGCAAACGAGTGATATCTCATTTTGAAGTTATTTTGTCCTTGCTACTGTTGCCTAGTTTGAAATCTCTACTATCATTTTCATTGAACTTGTCCATTCCTTTGAATAAATTTATTTTCGTTAATAACTGATTAACTAGAAGGAATGGCGTTATCAAACTTGATGGGTATATGAAGGAAAAACAACTTCAAAAATAAGCTTTTTTATATTCCTTTGTATGGAGTGAGTTTCAACAAAAATGGACCTGTGAAAGATATCTTATTTCGAAGGACTTTTGATCCCATTTTATTCTATGATTTTCAATTCTTGTGATGAATTAATTAATAACTGAAATATGAAGTAGTTCCTCTAATATTTAGGCAAGCTCTTATATTTACGGAACAGCTAGTAAAGACTTCAATTTTGTCAATTTTCACAAAAGCCTTCCTGAATGCAAATTCAACATTCCAGGTGCTCGATTCTTGAATCTCTATCGAAATTTGTCGAATTCGTAATTTCTCACTTTCAATGTCGATCGCTTTGTACAGGACTTATTCTTCAGTACGAATCGACATTCGAAAATTAATCGACATTTGATGTCGAAAGATTGAGTGGCAACACCGTATTATTCTGGCACAGAATGACGGAATTCCATAGACAAGACTCTGTCGAAGTCAATTGTCATATTAGAAGAAAAATTGCTTTCATTTATTTTAGTTTATCTGTGAAAGAAAAATTGTTTGTTGGAGAAAAAAATTGAATTAGGTAAATATAATGGAGAAAAATCTATATTGCAGTCAACAGCAAAAACAGCAACTACTAGAATTGGTCACTAGAGACAAGGAATTGCTAAATAGCAAGTTCTCCAATAGTTTTACAAAGAAAGACTGTATGGAGAAGTGGGAAACTATATCTCAAGTATTAAATGCCATGCCGGGTGCAAGTAGGGAAAAGTGGCCCAAAATGATCCCTGCGGGCATAATGATCTCCCCATTTTATTTTAAATACCAATGCTGTCATCTGTGATTCGAGTGGCTAACTACAGTCAGTTAATTCGCCATGTTTACTTGATCACTCTAAGGGAACGTGATTACATTGTTTTATAAAACAAATTGTGAAAACGTGTTTTTTATGCTGTTTGATCTAAGGTAAATGCTTTTAAACTATTGTAGCAGTGTTTTTATAGTGATAGGAACATTAAGTTGCAATATATTTTATGAAAACATATAGTTTTGCTTACTGTTTGCCGAGTTTACCAAAATATTAAACAGAGCCTGCATCAAGTTACCATAACCTAATGCAATATGTACACTTTTAGGCAAAATGATCCCTTTCTGTGTTGGGTAAAATGATCCGGGATCATTTTGCCCGCTCTCACTGTAAAAATTTTAAACAACAACATAAAAGGCGGGGAACATTATTGGTCCACCATTCCCTATAGGGAGAATATTTCAACAAATGTTCAAATATTCTTAGCAAATAAAATAAAACAATCAATCGATTTATATTTGTTAAAAATATTTGAACATTTGTTGACATATTTTCCCTATTTGCAAATAAGAACATGGTTCAAAAATATAAAAGAAAAACTGAGAGGCAGTTATGGGACGAAGATAAAATGCGACAAGCAATAGAAGAGGTTCGTCGTGGATTAGCTTACAAAACTGCGGCCAGAAACTTTGGTGTTCCGCTGATGAGTTTAAAGAGACGCTGTAAAGGAACGAACAAGTTAGCAGTTAATGCAATTAAGAAACTGGAAAGCAAAAGACTCGTTTTCACTAAGGAACAGGAAGAGGAGTTGGTTGCGCACATACTTGACATGGAAAGTAGAATGTACGGACTCATCACTAAAGATGTGAGGTCGATTGCTTATCAGCTTGCCGATAAAAATAATATTGATCATCCCTTTTCCAAGGAAACATGTCTAGCTGGCAAAGAATGGTTGACCGGTTTCCGCAAGAGGCACCCTCAACTTTCACTAAGATCACCTGAGTCAACATCAGCGGCACGCGCTCGTGCTTTTAACAGGCCTATCGTGGCCAAATTTTTCACATTGCTAAAGACAGTGTATGACAAAATACAATTTCCAGCACATAGGATATTCAATGTTGACGAAACATCTTTGAGTACGGTCCCAGGTAAAAATTGTAAAGTTCTAGCTCAAAGAGGTAGAAAACAAGTTGGCAGAGTTGTATCCGCAGAACGAGGTATGTCCACTACAGCCGTAATTTTTATGTCTGCAGCTGGTTCTTATGTCCCACCTATGGTTATTTTTGCTCGTAAGCGAATGAAAGAAGAGTTGAAAGATGGTGCACCACCAGGAACAGCATTCTATTGCAACGATTTTGGTTGGATGAAAGTAGAGGTTTTTGAGGTGTGGTTTGACCATTTTCTTTCGTTTATTAAACCTTCACAAGAGGATCCTGCACTTCTAATTCTTGATGGCCACCTTTCGCACACAAAAAACTCAAATGTTATCGAAAAAGCCAGAACTAATTTTGTGACCATTTCATGTCTACCGCCGCACACCACCCACAGACTTCAGCCGTTAGACGTGAATTTTATGTACCCGCTGAATCACTACCACGATAAAGCACTGGAAAAGTGGCTTACTAATCACCCCGGAAGGGTTGTAGGCGTTTTCCAAATCTCACAAATCTTCAACGAGTCTTACATGCAGGCCTGCACACCACTTAACGCAATTAACGGATTCAAGAAAACTGGAATCTTTCCGTACAACCCCGATGTTTTCATGACATTGATTTCGCAGCGGCTGAAGTGGCTGAGCAAAACAAATCTCAGAATAATAATGTCCACGAGGAAAATGATGCGGTCCATGAAAAAAATGAAGAAGTCAATGATGAGAATAATGCGGTCCTTGAGCAGAGTGATGAAGCAAATGAAAAAAGTATTGAAAGCAATGAGCAAAATTGCGCTCTAAGAAAAACTGTTACGCAATCCTTAGCTTCGGTTAATGAACCCTCAACATCGAGGGAACCAAGAGGTTTTAACTTTCTGCCAAATGATGTTCATCCACTTCCTAAAATGGCACAAGAACAACGTAGCTCAAAATCAAGGAAGTCAGGAGGTACAGTAGTTTTGACAAGCACTCCGTATAAAGATCAGTTATTAGAGGAACAACAGAAGAAGGAAAGGCAGGCCGAAAAAAAAACATCAAAGAACAAGAATAAATTGACAGAAAAGAAAGTTCCTAAAGAAAAAAATTAAAGGCGAAATGTGAGAAAATATGCGAATAATAAAAGAATGTTTGTACCGAAACATTTCTACAGTCTCATTCGGGTGAAGGGTGGGTGCAGTGCTCAATGTGCTATCGTTGGGCATATGATAAGTGTGCGGGAATCGACGATAATGACTGCGATCCATATTGTTGTGACTATTGCATTGACAATGCTAAGGTGAATAAAGTGCGTAAACAGTGTAACGGTTTTTTGAACCGTTCTATTTGGTATTTGGGTGTCACTAAAATACGCCCGACGAATTGACGTTCCGACTTACGTTGAAGATTGCGCAGGACCCGGGGAGAGTAGCCATTGTCGCATTTCCGATTTCCGTATCATTTCGTTCTCGATTGTTGTTGGTGAAGTTAGTCAAGGGGTCAACAGATTACGTGAGTAAATCTTTCAATTTTCATTTTAATTAAAAGTGTGGAAATGTATCAACCTTTTGATTCATTTTGTATGGTATTTCTTCCCGTATTTGTCATGTAATTAGTTGTAAACCTTCACTGTAAAACTGTGTTACAAGTCACCACATGGAGTAGCGTCCTTTTGCCTTTACTATTAAATTAACTTCCATTTACAATACTGTGGCGAGAAATATCATTCCTAAATTCCTGTATAAAACTTTTCAGACCAATTTCCTTGTTTAATTGTCGCGATGTTCATAATAGATTCTGATATTGAAAGATTCTATAATTCGTGCCTGTGCCGCCACCCTTAGCATATTACGAACCGAATCATTTATGTTTGATAGAGTTTTCTTCCACCTCGTGATTTTGAGTACATTACTTGTGATTAATAATTATTGTAAAACCCCGGAAAATTGTACGCGTTCGTGATAATGGCTAAGGTGGTTGGCAACCCAAGATACTTCGACTTGTACTTATAAACGTATGATTAACAGGGACCCCTTTTACCTTCCCGTCGAGACTTTACCTTCACGTCGAGACTCTACTTTCCGAGATTGCGTCGGCGACTTACGTTGAGACAGTGCGGTCAAGGAGGACCGAAGATACCGAGGAGTCATTTCATTTGGGCCAGACCTGAGGGAGCCCCCCAGAACATTACCGAAGACTCCAAGTAATCATCTGCTTGGGCCAGACCTGAGGGAGCCCCCCAGAACATTACCGAAGACTCCAAGTAATCATTTACTTGGGCCAGACCTGAGGGAGCCCCCCAGAACATTACCGAAGACTCCAAGTAATCATTTAGTTGGGCCAGACCTGAGGAAGCCACCACCGACAGCTGTCGATGTTGTAGATAAGTGCCGTTTAAATCTTTGAAGTTGTAATTAGAGTCAGTATATTCTTTTTGGTTTAACGTAGAGTTTTATTGAAAGTTAGGAGTACTGAACAAGTATCATGGCGCCCTAAATAGAACTTTTATTCACTATTGGTTTAAGTATCTTGATTTCGGAAGTTTAGAACCTCCACTTAGAGCTAGCTGGTTACATTTGTGAAAAGTTTCAATTTAAATCCTTCATAGAATTTTTATAGGGGTTGAAACGTTACACATTGGCGTCCAACATTTAGGGCTCCGAAATCAAGACTACAAATAGTGTGATACTTTATCAGTGCTTTGACTCTCGATAGGCTTGAAGTTGTTAGCTTAAAATCATAAGGTGAGAAAGGAATAGTAATACTTAACGCTTTTACGTGGATGTTGTTCATTCAATTTTGTTTTCCTTCTGTAAATTCCTGATTCTTTAGACTCAGATTCTATTAGTATTTTGAAACATTATTATTTAATTTACAGTCCATTGCATAGTTATATTAGTAAACATTTTTTCTTCAGTTAGTTTATTTGCCATCAGTAAATTCAGTCACTTTTCTCACCATTATTTCTGGTCATCGTTAAATTTATTGCCTTAGTGAAATTATTAGATCTGTATACATTTGGTCAGTTCGCCTAGAGACATTTAGCTACTTACGTTAGTTACTATTAACCTTTTTGGATATTTTCTCACATTTAAGACCTTCAGTCATCCAAAATTTATTAAGTTCGTTATTATATTTTATTTTTTTACATTTAGTGATTACTACTAGGGAAAACAGTGAATTTTCTCGCCATTATTGTTGATACATTTAGTTACTTAATTTTGTTACTATTGAGTCATTGGTACCTTTTCACTTTTAAGACATTCCGTACGAATTTACCATATTGTTGTTACGCCTTATATTTTCCAACAGTTTATTTGATTACTGTTAGTGACTACTGGGATACTTCATTGCTATTATTATAGATACATTTAATACCTCTATTAGTTATCAACTCAGTTGGCTCACGTTATTAAATCTGTTCACCTTTTCGCTCAGTAGTAAATCAATAATTTTTGTCGTTTGCTTTGGTTACTTTGCCTGGGTCGGTTTTTTTGTTTCGTTCAGATTTAGGGGTTCAGAGATTTCAACTTTAAGTTCAACCCTTTCAATTAAATTGATTTTAATTTGAGACATCATGGACGTACGTTATCTAAGGACCAGAGAGTTGGATTATGAGTTGAAATTGAGGGGTTTTGAAGTAGATAAGGAGAAGGTTGATGAGAAGAAAAAGATTTTAAGGGGTTTACTCCACCAGGAACTGCATAAGCGTTCGTCCTTCTCACAGCGAAATGACTACGACCTGGAGACCGATCATGCGGAAATTTTGGAGACCTGTTCTACTGTTAAGGATCTAGTTGAGTCGTTTTCTGGAAACAGACGTAGCGAACCTTATCGGAAAATTGAGTCATTGCTTACACACCTTTCTGGCAGAATTAGGAATCTAAATTCTACGACCGACGAGGATCTTAAGCTACAGAATCGACTACTCAGCGAGTTACTGTCCGTAGAGGGAATGTTCGAGGAACGGGTCACTGACATAGATGATGTACAGGGTGAGCCAAAAATAACTTTCCCAGGAGAGTTGTTTGCACAGTCTAGTCCCAAAGGAAATAAGTCCTTAACACCAATAGGGTTAACTAATTCCGTGCGACCCATTCCTGTTTGTCAATGGAACCTCAAATTCAGCGGTATCCTGAATAAATTTAGCCTGTCGTCCTTTTTACTGCGGGTGGAGGAATTACGTAAGGCTCGGCATGTTTCGTTGGAAGATTTGTTTGACTCAGCTGTGGATTTGTTTGAAGGTCCGGCCCTCACTTGGTTTAGGCGGGTGCAAAGCTCAGTGACTACGTGGGAAGCATTGGTAGTACGTTTAAAGCGTGATTTCCTAGATGCCGATTACGACGAGGCCCTGTGGCAAGAAATTCGGAATAGAACCCAAGGTCTTCATGAACCTTTTGTCATTTTTGTATCTGCAATGACAGGTCTCTTTGATAGACTGACGGAACAACCTTCGGAACAGAAGAAATTGCAGGTGATCAAATCAAATTTGCTTCCTTTCTTCCATCCTCACCTCGCACTTGCGACTATTGACACCTTAGATGACTTAGATGTGGCTTGTAAAGCCTTAGAACATTCGAAGGTCCGTGCTTCCAGGTACAAACCTCCAGCGAAGGGAGCGGATTTCCTGGAACCTGATTTGGCCTGCTTAGATTTTCCTGAAACACCATCTGTTAGCGCCGTAGCCGTGAATGGAGACGCCAAGCTACGTTGTTGGAACTGCTCGGCCGATGGACACCGCTATGCTCGTTGCCCTCGCCCCCGGAACATTTTTTGTTATAAATGTGGTCAGAAGGGTGTCATTTGGCCAAATTGCAGCCGATGTCAACGTCGCAACCCTCCAAAAAACGATGGGTCTGCCCCCGTAGTGGCGGGAACGTCCGGCAGTACAAATCCACGACAGTAAAGTTTTCAAACACCGAATGGACCAACTGGTTGAGTAAGATCAAAACTTTTTATGCCTCGAACTGCATTTCCCCTGTTTTCACTCATCTCCCAAATGACAATAGGAAATATTTAAAGGTTAAGATAGATCAATATGCTGTTAATGCTTTACTGGACCCGGGTGCAAATGTTTCGATAGTTGGGCGATCAGGGATGTGGCTTGTTGATGCGTTGAATCTGGTTCCTGCTGAGGAACATCAAATTTGTCAAGTTACTACCGCTGATGGTGCTCCACAATCGGTTCTATGCTCTGTTTCTTTACCGGTCACCCTAAATGACAAAAAATTGGTATTAAAATGTTTAGTAGTGCCGTCCATAAACAAACCTCTAATTTTGGGAATGGATTTTTGCAAATTATCGAGACTTTGTGTGAATTTTGCGGAAGACTCCTACCGATTTCAAAGTGGTTGTGTCACGATCGCGTCGGTAAATGTTATCAAATCCGAAAACGAGTTGGGATCTCTGGATAGATATCGTTTGCAAAGGGTTGTTTCGCTGTTTGAGACGTTATCCTCTGATACTTTAGGGAATACCAAGTTGATTACGCATCATATCGATACTGGAAACGCCCGGCCATTTAAGATGAGGCAATATCCCATCTCGCCAGCTTTAAAGGTCCATCTCAACAAGGAAATTGATGATATGTTGAACAAGGGAGTGATCACCCCTTCGAATTCGCCATGGTGCTCTCCCATGTTGTTGGTAAAAAAAAGTTCCGGGGAATATCGTGCTTGTTTTGATGGTAGGGCTTTAAATAAAGTCACTGTGAAGGACAGTTATCCACTACCCCTTATTGATTCGATTCTGAGTAGCTTGCGTGATGCTCAGTTTTTGAGCAGTGTAGATCTCAAACAGGCCTTTTATCAGATTCCATTATCTCCAGAGTCTCAACCAAAAACAGCCTTTCAAGTGCCAGGTAGAGGACTTTTTGAGTACAAGAAAATGTGTTTTGGGTTAAACAATGCTCCGCAGACTATGCAGAGGTTAATGGACTCCTTGTTTCCTTCGGGAGATAATACCATATTCGCTTATCTCGACGATATCATAATCGCTAGTCCAACGTTCGACGAACATCTTCGTGCGTTAGAACATGTTTTCGAGAAATTAAGGGCTGCTGGATTAACCATAAATATCGAAAAGTGTAAGTTTTGTCGACCGTCCTTAAAATACTTAGGCTTCATTATAGATTCCGATGGGTTGCGTACTGATCCCGAAAAAGTATCCGCCATGTTAAATTACCCCACCCCGAAGACTACCTCCGATATCAAACGTTTAATTGGGTTAGTGTCTTGGTATCGTAGATTCATTAAGGATTTTTCAGCCATAGCTGCTCCTATAAACAATTTGTTGCACGGTAAACGGAAGGGTCAGCCCATCCAGTGGACACCGGAAGCGGAAGCCGCCTTCGCCACTATAAAACATCGACTGACTACCGCTCCCGTATTGGCTAGCCCTGACTTCACGAAACCATTTGTCATCCAATGCGACGCTAGCATGAATGCTGCTGGTTGTGTGTTGTACCAGGATTGTGATGGTTTGGAACGTCCTATCGCCTATGCGTCAAGATCTTTGACAAAAATCGAACGTAAATACTCAGTTACGGAGAAGGAGGCGTTAGCTGTTTTGTTTGGGATTGAGCATTTTAGGCCTTACGTGGAGGGTACCCATTTTAAGGTTATTACTGACCATCATTCCTTAATGTGGCTGAAAAATTTGAAAGACCCAGCTATGAGGTTGGCCCGTTGGAGCCTGAAGCTGTCGCAATATTCGTTTGATATCGAACATCGAAAAGGAATCCTTAATGTTGTGCCCGATGCTCTGTCCCGTAGTATAGAGCTTATTGATGTCACTGAATTAACCCCTGATGGCTGGTACGCCACAATGGTGAGAGAGGTTCGTAAATTTCCGTCTAAATACCCTGATTTCCGAGTCCAGGATAACATCTTATATAAGCATGTTCAGCACGGGTTTAACATCGATTCCAATTTGGCGGAGTGGAAATTAGTTGTTCCCACGGCCAACCGTCGTAAGTTAATAAAGGAAAATCATGATTTGCCTACGTCGGCTCACTTCGGAATATCCAAAACCCTGGCGAGAATTGCCGAACATTATTACTGGCCAAAGATGAAACAATCAGTGAGGAAATACTGCTTGAGTTGCGACGTTTGCAAGGCGAATAAAAGTTCTAACCAAGCTCGGATGGGTCCGATGGGTGGTTACAAGGGGATAAATTTCCCTTTTCAGTTAATATCGTTGGATTTGATGGGTCCGTTTCCAAAGTCTAAACAAGGGTACAAGTTTTTGTTGGTTGTGAATGACTGGTTCACTAAATTTACTTTCGTGCACCCTTTGAGAGAAGCTAACGCTAAGGGAGTCATCCAATTTTTGGAAAACACCATCTTTCTAACTTTTGGCACGCCTCAAATTATCGTTCAGGATAATGCTACCATGTTTGTCTCCGCCCAATACAATAACTTCCTGAAGACGTATAAAATCGAACCCTGGTTTAATGCGAAACGTCATCCTCAGGCTAATCCTACCGAAAGGTCGAACCGTACCATCCTGACCGCCATTTGTAGTTACATTCATGACAATCACGCCTGTTGGAACGAGAATATCTACAAAATAGCACACGCTATTAATACCGCCAAGCACGAAGTTACGGGAGTATCCCCGTCTTTCCTATTGTTCGGCCGTCTACTTCCCTTGACCGGAGATTTTTATGGCCCCGTCAGCGCCAATAACCGGAACCTTGAAGAGGTGACGGAACGATTGAAATGGAAAGACGACCTAGATCAACTGCCATCGTTATACGGTCGTACCAGACAAAGGTTGTACGAAGCTTACTTGCGGAACAAGCGTTATTATGATAAGGGTAAACGGGAAGTACGTTTCGCCGTAGGAGACAAGGTTTGGAAGCGAAATTTCCCTCTGTCTAGTGCACCAAATAAATTCGCCGCTAAATTGTGTAATAGTTATGTCCCGTGTCGAGTGCGTAAAGTCATGTCTGATTTAGTTTACAATTTGGTTGACACGGACGACCGAGATTTAGGCAATTGGCATGTACGGCACTTAAAGGCGGACTTGGCAAATTACGACGATTCTGATTCTGACGGCGAGCATGATGACAATAATTCGGTGGATTCCCTAGTCGGTCCACATCTCTAGGAATTTCTGAACGCTCAGAATACCGTCGGTCTCATAATCGTCTCATCCTCGTTAACGTTGCTGATTTAATTAACCTTTCGAAATTTATTATTTTATTTGGGTCCGTACTATTTTCAGTCTCAAAAATCGGTGCCTAGATTGTAGTTGGAAATTTTTCGTTTCCAGATTTTTTCGTTCCGATCGTTCGGTTGTGGTGAAATCGGATATTTCCGGGATGTCGAAGTTGTTTTTGGAAGACCTTTGAAGATCCTGCGTACAACACTGTTCTTTTTGGTTTTAACATTACCGTTTTCAGAAGTTTATTTGAAAATTCCCCTCTCTATCCAAATTTAAATTTTTCCTAATTTTCCGCTCCGACGTTTGGTTCTCGTATCGGGCCGGTTCTGTGATGTTGCTCAGTATTTTCGATCCCGGAAAGGTCATTGGGGGAAATGAACATTTTTGTCGATTATCGCTAGGTTGGGTGCAAATTCCTTCAGATAGTTTTGCCATTTTGACTTAGTATCGCTATCTGCTCAGTCTGTGTTGAATTTTGATTTGTAGAACGTTGCAGTAGCTTGCAAGTTTAAGACCGATTTTGCTCAGGAAAGGAAAATACAGACCACTCGGAGGACAAACTCAAGGTACATGTAAAGGAGGAAGGAGACAGGATAGCCACCTGATTCCGCTCCCCAGTTAGAGTGGTGAAATGTTGTACCCCGGGATTTACCGTTGCCGTATCGTTGGAGTATAATGGCCATAGGCGTATTTGTCGAGGCAATATTGCGGTGTCAGGATTTGGGCGCTGGTCCGGAATCTGGGAGTAGCCCAATACGAGTGATGTTGCAAGGATTGTGGTTACCGTCGCCCTTGGTTGATATGCTGCCATCTTTTTTTGTTTTAGGGGTACATTATTTTGAGTCTGTACCATCGAGACCCTGTTCCTCCTTCTTATTTTTGAAATAATATCCTTTATGCGTTTTTGGGTTACCAAAAGTTGTGTCCTACTTCAGTTGTTGAGGGCACCTGACTCAACAATTTAGTGAGGTTGTTACCTATTTTGACATTTATCACCGGCTTTGACTTAAGTTGTGTTCACCTATTTTTGGTTTGAGGGAAGTAGTCCTGTACGATTTATGGGAAAAACACCAATTCCGATTTTGGAGGTGCGCCTTCCTGTGAGTGGTGATCCACGGCGTTTTGTTGATGCTGGATAGTATACGAGGGGAACTATGTACAGTTTCTAGTTCACGCAATGCTGTCAGCTAGGGCTACTTTGACATCGCAGTGGTTCTTCAGTGTCGGCAGAGGCCTGTGCATCTCTGTTCTATGGATGGGGCATGTCCACTATGGTGAATTGGTAGTTGGAACCATAAATCACTTGGATTGGACATCGTTGCTGTTGAAAATCCAACAGTAATGATGGAAGTCGTTTTGTGGTCTTTGAGACTTTATAACTTCAAAACCACCATGCCCTCCCTCTATTGTCGTACCTTGGTCTCGGGTAGCGGTAGAGTTCTCTTTTATTTTCTTTCGTTTGCACCTCAACTCACCCTTGAATGTGTGAACAATCCGTTATTTTTCTTTGAGACTGTGTTTTTATTTTATTTGAGTTAGCTGGCAAACAAACCCTGGCAAGTGAATCTATGTTCGATAGGTTCATTTGTTTAAAAATATAGCGCCAGCTATATTTCTATGATGATTGAGCTTTCAGTGGCGTTTTGGGCATGTTTTCGATGTCATTTGAGTGACAGTTGAGGCTCTCACTCCACCTTCCCCTTGGGAGGGTGGCCCTCAGTAAGTGACATCGCTTCAATTTTGTGTCGTTTGTTAAGGTTCTCTATCCGCCATGGATAGTCGGGATGACGTAGTCTTAAGATTTTGTTTTGATTGAATTTTTTGCTTTTCCGGCTCCTCTACGTTTCGCACTTCTTGGACAGGGGGTGTAACGGTTTTTTGAACCGTTCTATTTGGTATTTGGGTGTCACTAAAATACGCACGACGAATTGACGTTCCGACTTACGTTGAAGATTGCGCAGGACCCGGGGAGAGTAGCCATTGTCGCATTTCCGATTTCCGTATCATTTCGTTCTCGATTGTTGTTGGTGAAGTTAGTCAAGGGGTCAACAGATTACGTGAGTAAATCTTTCAATTTTCATTTTAATTAAAAGTGTGGAAATGTATCAACCTTTTGATTCATTTTGTATGGTATTTCTTCCCGTATTTGTCATGTAATTAGTTGTAAACCTTCACTGTAAAACTGTGTTACAAGTCACCACATGGAGTAGCGTCCTTTTGCCTTTACTATTAAATTAACTTCCATTTACAATACTGTGGCGAGAAATATCATTCCTAAATTCCTGTATAAAACTTTTCAGACCAATTTCCTTGTTTAATTGTCTCGATGTTCATAATAGATTCTGATATTGAAAGATTCTATAATTCGTGCCTGTGCCGCCACCTTTAGCATATTACGAACCGAATCATTTATGTTTGATAGAGTTTTCTTCCACCTCGTGATTTTGAGTACATTACTTGTGATTAATAATTATTGTAAAACCCCGTTGTTGTACGCGTTCGTGATAATGGCTAAGGTGGTTGGCAACCCAAGATACTTCGACTTGTACTTATAAACGTCTGATTAACAGGGACCCCTTTTACCTTCCCGTCGAGACTTTACCTTCACGTCGAGACTCTACTTTCCGAGATTGCGTCGGCGACTTACGTTGAGACAGTGCGGTCAAGGAGGACCGAAGATACCGAGGAGTCATTTCATTTGGGCCAGACCTGAGGGAGCCCCCCAGAACATTACCGAAGACTCCAAGTAATCATCTGCTTGGGCCAGACCTGAGGGAGCCCCCCAGAACATTACCGAAGACTCCAAGTAATCATTTACTTGGGCCAGACCTGAGGGAGCCCCCCAGAACATTACCGAAGACTCCAAGTAATCATTTAGTTGGGCCAGACCTGAGGAAGCCACCACCGACAGCTGTCGATGTTGTAGATAAGTGCCGTTTAAATCTTTGAAGTTGTAATTAGAGTCAGTATATTCTTTTTGGTTTAACGTAGAGTTTTATTGGGAGTTAGGCGTACTGAACAAGTATCATGGCGCCCTACATACAACTTTTATTCACTATTAGTTAATGTATCTTGATTTCGGAAGTTCAGAACCCCCACTCAGAGCTAGCTGGTTGCATTTGTGAAAAGTTTCATTTTAAATCCTTCATAGAATTTTCATAGGGGTTGAAACCTTACAACAGTTAGTAGATAACTTGAAATGTTAACTGGTTTTGCGTTTTAATTTTTTTTTTGTATTTTGTCATTTTTTGATATTTTTAGCTGTTTTATCACACAGCGATTTGAGTTTATTTTTACTGAATGTCATTTGGTTCAGCTAAATAAAGTAATTTTGTTTGAAGGGAATTGGTTGTTTTGTTTTATTGCGAAAAAACTTTTCAAACGCATCTAGAATAGTGATCATTTTGCCTTACCTTAGGGATCATTTTGCCTTACTTTAGGGGATCATTTTGCCCAACCTATCAGGGCAACACGATCCTTTTGCAAACATCAAAAAATTGGTAAGGCAATATTTAAGTACAGTCTACCAACATTCCATAAATATATATTTGAACTTCCTCTCTTGTATACTTTGATTTTTACAGACATTTCTAGCTTAAGGGGATCATTTTGGGCCACCTTCCCCTAAACAGTGGATGCAGTGGAAAAAAGTGAGTTTTCTTTGTTAATCAAGACTTTTTTCTTTATAAGCAATTTTTTAGACTTGGCAGGATATGAAATGCACCACAAAGAAAAAGCAGGTATTAATAAAAAATTATATGCAAGGAACGGGAGGAGGAGCACTCATTGTGGATATTTTAACTCCAAACGAGGAATTGGTATTGGAATCGATGAATCCCACAAGTGTTTCAGGAAATACTGAAACGCCTGAAACTAATCCTCCCTTTAATTGGGAGGAAGAAATTGCAAATGTGTCATCTGCAGATGAGGTAATTGCCTTGCTAGAACTCCAAGCCCTAAGCTTGATCATACATATATAAAAGAAACGAAAAAAAGGAAGAGGTTTACACCTGCTAGGCGCCGTGCATTAGCTGCAAATGCAACACAAGTGATAGCGCAAAACTCGGATAGAGATTTAGCGATTAGGGAGAGGTATTACACCAAAAAAACAGAATTGATGGAGAGGCAGACCGTGGCTTTAAAAAAATTGCCATATATGCAACAAATGCTTTGATTTTTATTTTATTTGCTTTGTTTCTTTTGTATCCATTGTTTTATTTCTTGTAATAAATATATTTGTTTGTCGTCTTTGCAACTTCTATCTAAACATACAGCCTGAATGAAAGATTACAGAACGAAACTTTTTTATAAACAAGTTAAACCAAGTGAAATAATCTTTGCTCTTAGTAATACACAAGGGTACCTAGTTCAAAATAAATTATGAAATTACTTTTACAAATTTATTCACATATAACTTAATCTTGTAATTGATTAATTATTTTTCTTTGTACTCTTCTTCCAGCTGCCAACTCTGGATTAACGCGTGCATTCTCATTGTTCCTCTCATTGGGTGGTTCATTTATTAAACCAAAATCGAAATCTTCATCATCTTCCTCAATCTCTATGTTTCTTAAAATGCATTTATTGTGAAGTACTACACATGCATGAATTATTTTGGAGGCCACGGTTGGACTATAGTCTAAAACTCTATGTTTTAACAAACATTGGAACCTCATTTTAAGTATACCATTTACACGTTCTATGGTTGCTCTAGCACTCTTATGTCTCATATTGTACCTTTCTTCTTGTTCACCATGTGGATTTTCTAAAGGAGTGAGAAGCCATGGACGAAGTCCACCTAGAATACATACATTGTAATTATTAGTATACAAACATGGCCATTTATGTACCTAACAAAAAATATCCTTCACCAACTCGATTATAGATGTTCCTTAGTATTTGCTGGACTAGTATTCCATATGTGGGAACCATGGCAACCTCCAGGAAATCTAGCAGTTAACATCACATATCTGAAAAAGTAATATTCGCTTTATGTACCTATCAGGTAATGTACTACTGCCTAATTTATAATAAGGGGTGCCTACCAATTGGACATTTATTGAATGATAGTTCTTTCTATTGACGAAAATATAATCTGGAAAGTTTGGGTGGTTTATAGGAGGAGGAAATGTAGCCACATGAGTGCAATCTATGCACCCAATCACACCTGGCATTCTATATTTGTTGTAAAATCTGACCGAATGCAAATTCGACAGTAACATTCGACACTTCAATAAGTAGAACGGATTCACCCATTCGATGCAATCTCGAACAACAATTGACGATTTTATCTCGAATTCGACTTTCAAGAATCACCTTCATACAAAACTATCGACATATGTCGAAAATCGACAGTGAATCGACACAAGAATCGAGCGCAAGGGGCAAATCTCATCCCCGGTCAGGTGTCAGTCAAATAATTCGTCGAAAAGAAAATCGACTTTTTCGGAGATTTGTTTTGTTTGAATAATGTTAAACGTCAATACCTTATAATTGAAATAACGATTCATTCCAAACTTTCATAATATTCATAAATTTGTAATTACATTTTAGGGCATAAATTGTTAGGCAATGAAAATTCATCTACAAACAGTCAAGTAACTCCTGAGAAATTATTTCAAGTTCAAATAGACCATGTTTTCTCTAGTGAAAAATTATATCATACCAGATTGCAACATACGAAAAAAACACTTTTCGAGGATGAGAAAACAAACACTCTTTTGCTGAGTTTTTTTCCTTGGAAAATATGAGCTCAGCTAAAGTGTCATCTACTTTCGAACCTATGGATGAAAGTAGTGAAAGTTATAATAGCAGTGAGACTGAATATATCCCAGATACTCCTTCAGATGAATCTAATGCTGAAAGTGGGTATGCTAGCAGTGTTTTCAATGGCCGGAAGGAGTATGTCTATGAAAATTTGGTAGGTTAATAAACAAAATCTGAAATTAAAAAAAAAATGACGTAGCGATTTCATTGCCAGTGATTTTCATTGACCAATGGTGAGCTGGTTTTTTTTCAGAACAAAATTTCTCTAGATGTTCTTACTGAACCGTCAACACAATTAACTGAAGTAGCTGAAAAGCATCCATCTGATTTTGGAAAATATGAAAAAGATGGTCAAATTCGCAAAGGAAAAAAAAGACCGACTTCGGTTTTTTTTGTGAGACTTCAGTTCTGAATTTTGCTAGACACATAGCCCGAAATCATTCAATAGAAACAGAGGTACAAAACATTTTGTCCTAGCCTTCTGGTTCTAAAGAGAGAAAGCAGTACTTAGACCTCTTGGGAAAAAAAGGAAATTTTTTGAATAGTAACCGTGCTATAAAGCCTATACAAAGTTTGCGTTCGAGGAAAGATATACTTCCGTGCGACAATTGCCTAGGATTTTTCTCCGCAAAATTCTTATGGAGGCATAGAACTAAGTGTACTGGTTCAAAGACAAAAAATCATCAGGCAGCTGCTCAAAATATTTTATGATCTAACTTGAAATTAGACCCACAAAAAATACTGTTTTTCTGAGGATGAGAGCGGATGAAATTTCTCTAGTCGCAAAAAAAGATGCACGCATTTGCGCCTATGCTGCCAGATATCTACAATGTCATACAGAGAAGCATTTCATCAATGTGGTTTCTAGGAAAATGAGGGAGATTTCTCGATTACTGCTTGAACTTGGAAGAATGGAGCAAACTATAAAATGTCTTTTTGACGCTTTTTTTTTTAAACCTCCTAGTAGCTGCAACAAAAGCAGTGGCCAAATATGATGCAGAAAAGGACAAGTATTCTTCTCCAACCTACGCACTAAATATGGGTACATATCTGAAGCAATGCGCAGATATAGCCATTTTATTTGCTTTAAAAAGAAAAAATATCGCCGAAACAGTTTCATCTGCAGAAGCAGAGGCAGATTTGAGAACTTTGATCAAAGTTGTGGAATCACAATGGCAGTATGAGATTTACAGTCACGCTGCCAGTGACCTAAACATGAAAAAATGGAACAAGGTTACACTTGTGCCACTTGCTGGTGATTTGAAATTGCTGAAAGCCTATTTAATTTCAGAAGCAGATTCTGCAGCGAACGCTCTCAGTAGTAGTGGCGAAATGAGAGAATATAAAAAACTTTTAGAAACAGTTTTTTGTCGTGTAATTTTATTAAATCGAAGGCGCCCGGAAGAATTGCAGAGGTTGAAGCTTGACACATATGAAATGAACAATGTCAATTACACTTATGAAGAATTCTCAGAAGTTGTGTCTCCAACCGAAAAAATTTTTCTCAACAGATTCAAAAGGATTGTAATTAGGGGAAAAAGAGGACGTGGCGTGCCGGTTCTCTTCAGTCCGGATACTCAAGAACATATAAAACTTCTACTGAAGTTTCGTGGAATGTTTGTGGATGAAAAAAATTTATATTTATTTGATAATCCACAATCCATTGAGCCAATATGTGACTACAAAGTGCTGCAATGCAAGGCAAGTGTTGCAAAAATACTAGTGCGATCGCCGCAACGAGACTACGCAAACATTTAGCCACACTTACACAGTTATTTGATATGTCTGAAAATGATTTGGAGCAGTTGTCTAACTTCATGGGACATACCTTAGGAGTACACAGAGAAAATTATCGTTTACCAGATGACGTATTTCAAACTGCCAAAATTTCAAAGCTTTTAATTTTAATGGAGAAGGGGCAAGCTGGCCAGTTCAAAGGAAAATCTCTAAATGATATAGATATTGATTTGGAAGAGGATCTAATGAGAGACATTGAAGATGGAACACGTAGTACATCGCCTCCGTTTCCCGAAATGTTAGAGCCCTCAAGCTCAAGAACGCCAGTGAAGAACGATATTGGAATTCCGAAGAAGAACATACAGAAGCTTTAAGTGGAGTACACCACAAAAAAACCTTCTCCATGAATATTTCAGAGATCACATAAGAAACAAAAGGCCTCCGAAAAGGCAAGAATGTGAAGATTTGAAGCGTCTTCATGCTGAATTATTCGCAAATGAAGACTGGCCTGAAATTAAAGTGTTTGTACAGAACGAATATAAGAAACTTAAATAAATATAATCACTAGCCTCTCTTAAGCTCTAAGATAAATATCTAACTTACTATCTAAATAGATAGTAAGTTAGTACACATGTGGTATGTAGGTGTGGCATCATCGATTATTGTGTGGCATTTTGAGGACTAAATAAGGTAATTCAGTTAATGGCAATGAGGCCGGTTTTGGGGTCCGATCCGTGTCGAAAATATGGAAAATCAATTTCCTTTTGCTTTTTATTCAATTATAAATTTTTCTTTTTATCATTTTCCTAACAGAAGTTTTCATTTTCCCGATTGCCACACAAAAAGTATACGATACGTTTTTTTTCTTGCAAATTTCATCCCTATTAACCACCCTTTCGACTATTCAAAACCGTCTGGCATTTGAAAATTGTGAGGTACTTATTGTCTATAACTGATAGAATTCTTCGTTACCTCGTAATAATTTACCACGATGAACTAACTAACTTAACTTTAGTGTACTATGTTTATAATCACAAAATGGTTTAAAAATATATATACTACTATTTCAATTTCGGTCTCACTACCATCATCAGGCCAATTAAGTAATGTACTTCATATCTTAATTTGCCCGATGTTGGTCATGAGACCAAGGCAATACCTATATATTCTTAAACTATTTTTTGATAATAAGCATTAAAAACATTTTTAAAAAAAGATTCGTATGTGTTCATATTGATGTCTATCTGAAGTAAAAAACTAATTTCTTTGTGCAAAAGGAAATTAATTGTACAAATTTTAGAATACGGGTCGGCCCTTAAAACCACCCTTGATGTCATTAACTAAATCACCTTTTTCAGAACTCAAAATGCCAGATATTAATCGATGACGACTCACATAATTATGTGCGCTAGCTGATGGTCTAATTTTGGAAATCAATTCAAAAGCTAGATACTAAACATTCTGTCTCAATATCAATGGAATTAGAAATTTTGAAAATGATTTCTGGAATCGTCTCAGCCGAAATGGAGTTTCTTAATAACACTGTTACAAATAGAATATTTTTCATATGAACAAAAGTGATTTGATTATTTGCATAATTCTCATATCAAATGTTTCTTTTTTTGAATATTTATCCTCTGTTGATGATATGAATGTATACATTCATTTATCTGTCTTCGAGATGAAATTTTTTTTGCGATAGATTTAAAAGAGCAAACCTTTACATCTTTTTTTAAAGAATAAAATACCGTTTTTCTTAGCGCTAATAATAAGATGATCTTTTATAAGAAATATTCAAACTGAGCTTCTGTATCTATTTCTAAAATTTGTATGAGCTCAATAAAGATTACTGTTTCGAATATATTTAAGTCTTCTGATCTCTATGGACAGCTGACGCTGTTGATTAATGAAAACAAGGTGATTCATTTCTTTCATATTTCTTCGGCTACATTTAAAAAAAAACAAAGGTGGCCTATATTAAATTTTCATTTCATTTCTTTAAAATTGTATTACATTAATTGAGTTAAATAAAGTGGATTTTTAGTTAAGAGATTGTTCATTATTATTGATTTGGAACTTCCATCTCAATTCTCATACAGTAGAAAATACAGAATACGAATTCTTGTTGCTTTAAAATTGTAACACATTAATTGAGTTAAATAAAGTGGATTTTTAGTTAAAAGATTGTTCATTATTATTGATTTCGAACTTCCATCTCAATTCTCACACAGTAGAAAATACAGAATTCGAATTCTTTCAAATACCCTCCTATATTGTATGTTGCGAAATAATGTCTCCAGCTTTTTGGACTCTTCCTCCTAGTTTCCAATTTTGAAAACCTTTCTTGTATTTTATATAATATATTGATTCGCCCATATAATTGATGTAGACTATTCCTTCGTCATAATGAAAGACCTCATCATGTATTAGAGTTTTTGGTAATCTTCCTCGAACTTGCCTATTGGAGTATGCCCTCAAAAAAATTTTGAATCTGTCACTCACAGATATGTGCTATATCCAAAGAAAATGATTTTCTTCTTTGAATGCTCAAATGCATTTAAAAGTAGAAAATTATTTTCTTTATTTATATCATATATGAGAGTACTTCTTTGAATTATTTTCACATTTCAGTTAAATTCAATGCAAATCACTTTCAAAAGAAATCGAACCATAATTACAGAATTCCGAATTTTGACGAGAAATCAAAAACCCTCGTATAAAAATTTCTGATGAAAAAATCAAAAGTAGCAAATCTCACCATATTGAAGCCTCCGTTTTGAATTCATGAGTTTTCATAAGATGCATTATCTCCGACCCCAAAAATTTGATAATAACAATTTAAAATAGAATTGCATCATAGATCAGAAAGATGGTCCATCATATTTAATTTTTAAAGACAATTCGTGATCAAAGATGAAATTGCTAATGCATTAGAGAACTTGAAATGTTTGAACACAATAGTGGTCAAAATGATTCAACAAAAACAGCAGAGCCAACAATTTTCCAGCCAAATTCCAATGGATTTGACAACGTCATGATTAGAAAGGTGTGAAATCAATCAGCCGATTACAATGGATTTTGAGGAGAATGAAGTGTCCCACCAATCAATAACGGAGTCTGAATGCATATGTAAAATATGCACTATATTGAGAGAGTCTCCAAAATCGCCAACGGCTGAATCTCAACAAGGTAAATACCTCCCTACGCACCATTCTTGTGAAACAATATAGACCTCTTACGATAGTGATGGTAATGAGATTGACGAAGAAGTATTAGAACATTTTTCTTCTTCTTCAGATGAATAATTAATGTTGTAAATATAAATATTTATATTTTTTTTCAATAAATGAAACAGTATAAACAGATATAATTTTTTTATTTCAAATTTTATAATAATAGAGTTAGATGAATTACATTACTGATTATAACAGAACAAGAGTTTCTTCATAATCAGTTAATTTTGTTGAGGGCCAAAGTCCACAGCATGGTCCACAAGTCCATCCTAATTGAGCATTTTTACCTTGTTTTCCAAGTTTTATATTTTTCTCGATCCATTCGAGCAATTTTCTGCGAATATCATTCGATGTGGAAAGAAATGTATAAGGTCAGTGCAATTTTTCAATCACTTCAATTATTGCAGTCTCACAAACACTTAGATCTATGCATTGGTCAACAGAAACCAGTTCCCCACCCATAACCATCCAGTCTTCAAAACATATAAAATAGAGCGCTTACGCCACAATATTAGTACACATTGAATACATTGAAAAAAAGGTTGATAGAATAACCAACGAGTTTATCAGCTCCTCGACTTTCGTTGTAATAATTTTACCGTTGGTTTCAACACCAAGAATGTAATGTGGTTCGACAGGTGTCCTGATTGTGATCTCTTTCAAACGGTAACTCGCTATGGGGGGACCATCTGGTGCTGTAGACGCTGTATCACTGGTGAAGCCAGTGTCACTGTCTACTTTCTTCGATATAATAGGTCAACTAGATATTGTGCTGGGGACGGAATCTTCCGTGAAGTTTTCCATTTATACATATGCGTACGAGTCATCCGACAAGGGCATTATTGATCTAGAGCATGGGTGCACATACCGCGGGCCGCATGCGGCCCGCCGATCGAATACTGGTGGCCCGCCGACAGCAAAATTATACTCTCGTACATTCGAAAATTATTGAATTCTATTCCAGAATAAAACCAAAAAAAATATGTTCGAAAAGTAATTTGAATCTCGCGCGCGCGCTATTAAGTGCGCTTATCGGTGCGCCTTGCGTGCGTCGGTAACAGCGGTCGGTAATGTTCGTGCTGATCTCGGTTAAATTCGTTTTCTTGAGGAAGCGCGGCGGTGCGGCGACGATGGCAGCGCGGTGGCGGCTATCCACGGGTTATATTGTTGGTGTTAATTTGAAAACTGTTTTATTATAATTACTAAGATTATTACAAAATAATAAATATTAAAGTAATTTGTTTCTTTTGATATTGTGAGCGACGTCCATAAAACTTATGAAAATCATTCACATATCGTGCCAGTTCATGAATAAAACGACGCCGCGGCCGCACCTCCTCAAGCGCCCAAAAATGCTAAGTCAAGTAACATCGCTTGCCGCCTTTATATAAAGTTCAAAATAGTAGAGAAATCAAGAATTTTCTAGCGCGGTGTGAGCAAGCGAGTTAGCAATAGTCCCGAATTCCCGATTGCTCGCGTAGATACACGAAGCTTCCAGAGTCGGTTTCGAGATTTCTCCAGACAGTTATCGACTCTAGCCGGTGTCATATATTTTGATCCACATTCAACGTAGATTTCCTGTTGCAGTGTTAACCCGTCAAGTGCCGTGTACAATTGTGTTGTGAAATCAAAAGTAAAACTCTGTTATTAATAAGTGTTTCCCTACCTATTTAATCAATTATTTTTGATAATTTAAAAAAGGAAGGGTAATTTAAGTAGGTACTGTAATTGTTTTCAGGTGCTGTGTTAATCCTAGCCAGGATTAGAACGCAGCATGGACAAGCCAGGACCTAGTAAAAAACGTAAGGTTAAAGATGAAAATCGGAAGTTTCAAGAAATTTGGACTGAGAAATACTTTTTTGTATGGTCGCATAACAAAGTCGTTTGTTTAATTTGCAAGAATTCTGTTGCGATTGCAAAGGAATATAAAATAAAAAGGCACTATGAAACGCAGCATCCTTCTTTTTCCAAATTTACATGCGAATTAAGAAAGCAAAAAATGTTGTCTTCAAAACGGGAGCTTCTTGGTCAGCAAGCTATGTTTACAAAACCCATTCAAGATTCAGAAACAGCTACAGAAATTAGTTAGCAATTTCTCGGATGATATCAAAGCGAAGTCGCCCCTTCAATGATGGGGATTTTGTGAAAGAATGCATAGAAATTGCCACTAAGAAAATGTGTCCAGAAGCAGCGAAAAAGTTTTAGAAAATTCAATTGAATCGTATGACTATCCAAAGACGAATTATGTCTTTGTCAGGTAATATTGGGGAACAATTAACTGAAAAAACTAAGATCATTAAATTTTTTTCATTAGCACTCGACGATTCCACTGATATTAGTTCCACAGCTCAACTTCTCATATTCATACGAGGTGTTACTCAAGATTTTGAAGTCTTAGAAGAGTTATCAGGAATGTGCTCATTGAAAGGTCAAACCAAAGGAGTTGATATACTCAATGTACTTTTGACAAAAGTACAAAAACTGATTTGGACTTCAAAATTATCGGGAGTTGCGACTGACGGTGCTCCTTCGATGATTGGTGTCAATTCCGGGCTAGTTACTTTGCTGAAAAAGCATCTGCAAGAAAAAACTCTGAAGATCTCATGCAGTTTCACTGCATTATACACCAAGAAGCCCTCTGTTCTAAAAAATTGAATTTCAAAATGTCATGAAAGTGGTAGTTTCGACTGTAAATTTCATGAAATTACGAGGGCTCAATCACAGGCAATTCAAACAATTCCTTGATGACATCGAAAGCGAATATGGAGATTTACTGTATTATACAGAAGTAAGGTGGCTAAGTCGTGGATTGACACTGGAACGATTTCTAAATTTAATAGAAGAAATTGGAATATTTCTAGCGGAAAAGCAAAGGGATGTCCCGGAACTTAAAAATCCTGATTGGTTGTGTGATTTGGCTTTTCTAGTTGACATTACAAATCATTTGAATGTCTTGAACACACGGCTTCAACGCAAAAATCAACTGATATCCCAGCTCTACGCTCATGTATCATCCTTTCAATGCAAGCTGACACTTTTCAGATCGCAATTGAATTCTGGAAATTACAATCATTTTCCGAATTATAAGAAAATGGCTGAAAAATTCAACAAAACTGAGATTAATTTCAGTTATGTTGAAAAGCTAGATATTTTGATTCAATCTTTTCAAGACAGATTTTCGGAGTTTAAAAAAGTGAAACCTCTGTTGGACATATTCAGCAATCCTTTCACGATTTCAGTTGAAAATGCGCCAGAGTCAATGCAGTTAGAAATTATCGACATTCAGAACGACCAAGATTTACGCAACGAATTCAAAGAAGGAGACTTGCTGAACTTTTACCGCTGCATTGATAAAAATATGTACAACGAGTTGCGCATAAACGGTCTGAAATGTGCCAGCTTCTTTGGTTCTACCTATATATGTGAACAGACTTTTTCAATACTAAATAATAATAAAATAAAAAATCGAAACCGTCTTGCAAATGAAAGTTTGGAAGCAGTTTTACGTGTTGCTACAAGTAAATTTGAGCCAAATATAAAAAAGATTGTAAGCACTATGCAGTGCCACGCTTCAAATTAATAAATTCTTTTTCAATTTTAATAAATTATTATCAATTCTTTATTGTCTTTAATTACCTATACTTCTGGCGGCCCGCCATCAGTTCATGATTTGCCAGAGTGGCCCCTAGTCTTAATAAGTCTGTGCATCCCTGATTTAGAGCTATTCGCCTATGTCGTTCGAGGTGTTTGTGGCGGGAGACGACAAACGTCCATGGATTCATACTCTATTTAATCAGATTGACAGTTTTTTCACAATGCAGGAATACATCCTACAATTATGGAAATTATTCTATTCTTCAATTCTAGTAAGAAAATAATGCGCGTTCTCTCTTCTATTGTGTGGGAAAATAGGATACCTAATCCAGATAAGCTTGGCTACCCAATAAGCCGAATATTAAGCCAGAATGCTATGGTCTTCAACATGATACGGTTCATGACGGATCTCATAGGATTACGAGTTCTGACTCCCAGTACTGTGGAAGCGACGGTTTGCGGCAACGCGGACGTGCTTCGATGTTCACATGCTTGGATGGAGTATGTTCGACTTACTATGCCTAATATGCGTGACATCCTACAGACGCAATTGAATCTTGTCGCTGTAGGACAAACATCAAATCATATACTTCCGATCAACAGTGTGTCATCACACTTGTTGCCAATGATGGATTACCGGTCGGTAGCGTTGCCAGAACTTCTGTCGAGCAAAGGGGTAGAGGAAGACCTCGTCCTCAACGTAAGGCATATCAAGAAAAGCGAGTAGTGGGCTTTAGAGCTCAAACAAGCAAGATTACTGCTGATGACATGTCGGATGAACTTCGACGTAAGTTGTTTCCAGGTGTAAAATATGGTATGGGCGTTATGCAAAAGCTCGAAGCAATAAATACTATACGAGCGATCACTTTAACCGTGACAACAAGAGCAATTGGATTCGGAACCGCGCATATTTTCTATAGTTTGTATGAATTTTATAATATACCGATTCGTAGCTCAATATATCAGTTCTACCGAGTTAGTTTAGGTATTTTATCATATTCGTCTTGTGCTGTACTATTTTAAAATATCCATGTATTGTAAGTCCCGTATACTTAAATGTTTCCTGTATGTTATTTTTGTTCTAATGACTGTAAGTCCAGACTGTTAGAGTGTAAGAATTTTTTAATTAGTATTCTTGTTTTTTTACCCTGTAACACAAAAAAAAAAGAAAAAAATGTAATGTATGCACATAAGAGTGGTTGTTTTTAGTTGTTTTAACCCTCATTCTTAAATTGTATGTCTGTATTCAATCCTATTTATTGTTGTGCATTTAACTTTATTAAATTGTTCATTGAATTTATTTTCTACCTACACATTGAAAAATTCTGTGTAATTTATATAAAAAATCCTATCAAACTTTTAGAGCCCTGATGATGCAAACATATTTTGCGAAACGTCGGCTGTTTTGAATAAATTGGACTTTTATTCACCCGATCCCAAACCCAACAAATTTCCACCCATCAATAAATTATATGTTCCCAAAATCGCTAAGAACATTCGTACTCGGCATGGAAATTACAGTCCGATACTGTGACATTTTCAAATTTGAGAGATATAGTGGTAGCCTTAAGCGATGTCGCCACACCACAAGAGTATAGGCGCCGCTTTTACAGAAATAAGCCCATTCCAGGAGCAATCTAGCGCAGCGCTTCCAACAACCCAGTTTTAATTAATACTGATGAGATGATACAACTAGGCTAAATGAGATATTGGAAATAATTCCAATATTTTGATACGGAGTGTCGTTGCGGATTATGTCTCAACCACAGATCGAAATTCGTACTGCCCGTCAGCAATATGTAAAACTCGTCTCCACACTGCGGAAACTGTGTGTAGCGGTCCCCCCGGTCCTCGCAGCCTTTGATATAGGCTACAGGGCAGGTTTGTGCGCCTTTGATATGGAAACATACCTAAAACAAGGATGTGTTTTATCTCAACATGACTATGAACGCGCTTTAACCGCCAGTAGAACCAGTGCTTCATACAAAGTACAGGAACTGCGCACCGAAGCAACGTATCCCAATACATCCATCTATGTTCAACTACAGAGTGACATTGTGACGGTTGCTATGGAAGGTCTCCCAATTACTTGACCAGTTAATGTGCTACGTGAACGTGCTACATATAGTGCGAGCACACAAAGTCAACCACGCGCAAGAAAACCACCACCACCACGGGTCCGACCAACCGATGCTCAAATAAGTGCCATAATCTGTCATACCTACAGATGTACACTATCATGGTTGCCACAGCACACCCTCTAGCAGTTTAACTCTCATCTACAATTTGTATCCAAGTTATAATATCGAGCCCTCCCGCTTGAGAGTGCATTTGTAGCGTGACGTTGCAGAATCGCCCAATCGGAGGGAACGTCACGTGAACTGTCAATTATTGAAAGTTACAAACATTTTAATTTTTATTTATATTTCTCTATGTAGTTAACCGTCAACTTTTCAGTTGTGTTATTAGTAATTTCTTGTTCTTCTTTACTTATCACTTGAAGATATTAAATTGTTACCAAGTGGCTGAAGGTAGAAATTATATTTTTATAATGCACCAGTTTCTTCCAAAAGATGTACATTGAAAGACTTTAAAGTCACACATCAAAAACAATTAACTCCCAACGAAAGACATGCATATAAAAAGGTTGTGGCTTGGAGCAAGAAGACTGCCAAATTGTCCAGAAAATTAGTATATTTGACCGAACGTATAAAACTTGCTGAAAAATGTAATGCTTCAGAACATTTTCCAGCTCTTTTGAAAATGTAAGTGATGATACATATAATTTTATATTATCACAAATCCGAAACCAAAAATATCAACCTAGAGGAAGGCGTTTTTCTTTGGACGACAAAATTTTGGCTCTTTCCTTATTTAAAGCAAGTGGAAGAGGATACGAGCTATTGTCAAAGGTAATTAATAATTCATTTTCTTAAAACTGACAGGCCTGGGAAGAGTTAAAATAAAATGGGTAATTAAGACCTTCCTGGAAATTAATGGCTGTGATAAGAAGCTTATAACTACTAAATTCTGAAAATTTACTAATGCCCTAATCCCACAAATTTAAAATGCATTTGCAAATAGATAAGATTAAAAATGTATGATTTTAAAATTAAAAGCTTGGAAACCAAGATTTAAATATTTTAAGAAATCTAAAATACAATCTGCTTACAGTAAAGATTAAGTAAGATTATGCATTGGAAAATATTTAAAATATATACATATACCAAATAATAAGCAAAATTAAAAATTCCATCCATTTGTTAGCTTCATGGAATGGATTGAAATTCCAAATTTTAAATAAAAATGAAATCCTACCCATTCCAAAAAGGAAGGACACCATAGAAATTATTATTGAAGTTAAGTAGATCATAATTTAACTATTTTTCATGTCTTTGCATTGCCCTCAAGGCTGAGCTTAACAAACCTTTTAGCGCAAATGCCATTTGAAGCAGGGGTTAATAAAAGAATGTTTGAAGCATTAAAAGGATCTGCAGAAAAACTTGCTGATATGGACAAATTTTGCATTTTAATGTTCGATGAAATGTCATTACAAACAAATCTTCAATATAATTACAAATCAGATGTTATTGAAGGACTATCAACTGCAGGTAAACTATTTAAAATTGTAAAATGTTGATATATTATCTTCCTAATATCAAATTTATACTAATTAAAATGTATAATTTTCAAATAGTTGCTGTTATTATAATTTGTTAAACAACTAGCACCTGTGAATAATTTTTTGTTGCTAAAATCAATGTTGACTACATTCTATTTTTTTTGTAGGTTCACGTTCTCCAAATCTTGCAAATCATGCATTAGTATTTTTGTTGAAGGGCATTCACAAACAGTGGAAGCAACCATTATAGTGGGCCTTCAATATCCTTAATTTTGAAAAATCTTATAAAAGAAATTGTAGCAGAATGCCTGAAAATTGGCTTCAAAATTGTGGCCACTGTTTGTGACCAATATTGTGCCCCTGCACAAGATGAGCAGATCTTTCAAAAACCAGTTTTCCCCTCCCTTTCCCCTCCAAACTGCTTCTGGAAGGCCAATTTCGGATATTATGTTCAAAATTAACCTTCTTCAAAACTTCTACATTCCGAAATTACACATTTTCGTCGCCTTCATAGAATCTAAATAGAGCGAGCTAAGATGTTACACATTTTGAGACATAAAAATAGCGCTAAATATGAAGGGTTACTCAAAATAACAAACTCCATACCTTTTTCAACAAACGTCTTTCCACAATCAGGACATACATGCGGCCGTTCGCCACTGTGGGACCTCCTGTGAGACACCAAATGGCCTTTACACATAAAGTCTTTGTCGCACAAGTCACACCTGAGCGGCCTATCGGCTGCAGCACCCTTATTGTGCGATCTCTGGTGGAATAGAAGATTTCCCTCCAAAGGAAAAGATTTCCCACACTCCGCGCAAGCAAACGGCCTTTCTCCCGTATGAGACCTCATATGATTAATCAGGTGTTCTTTTCGAGTGAAAGGTTTAGAGCAAACATTGCAGCAATGGGGAGTTTATCCAGTGTGTTGGCGTAAGTGATTAGTTAGGTGCTCTTTGCGGGTGAAAGTCTTCTGGCAAAATTCACATCGGAGGCATACTTAAGACAAGGAAACAATAAAGTGCCTTTTGGATTTGAGGTAGATGGGCAGGAGATAATACCATTGTTCGATCCTCCACATCTACTAAAAGGATTTCGCAACAATATGTTGACAAAAGATCTTCATTTTAAGATGGATGGGGTAGCTAAAGTTGCAACATGGGCAGATATTAAACATTTCTATAATTTGGATATTGCCGAAGACATCAGGATCTGCCCCAAACTAACAGATGCTCATGTCATAAAAAGCAAGATAAAAAAAATGAAGGTCTCTTGTTGCACACAGGTTTTTAGCTATCAAGTTGGTTCCCTTATGAAAAGGATCAGTCAGTGGAGTAAGTTGTTCAACATGTAATATTTTGTATGAGTAAACTAATTTGATATTTTTTCAGATTTGTTACGTTCACCAGCAGCTGATCTGCTCACATAATCCTTTTTTTTATGAGCTTTTTGATAGCATGAACTCAAACTGTTCCATAGCTCCTGCGTCAAAACCTCTAAAAGGTGGTGTTACTAAGAGGTCGAACCATTGCAAATTTAGGAATAAATCCATTGGCATTATCCAGGAAATGAAATATTTTTCTTTTAAGCAAAATAAATTGGTGACGGTTCCGACGTTAAAAACACCATATTACATAATGGGTTTCATAAGGTTTGCATTATTGATTTATTTATTGCAATAGATACAACTATATATCATTTAATCAGAATACTTATAGGGTGTGGTTTTATGTCACATTCTCCAAATGAACATTGTTTTATTATATTATTAACAGTTTTCTTTATTTTAGATTAACCAAGAGGTTATCAAATGAGGAATCCTTTGAGTGTGTTTTAACTCGATGTTTTAACCAAGATGCATTGGAGAACTTTTTTGGTCCTGTTAGAAGCCAAAAAGCTCGAAATGTTTTGCCAAATGTTACTAATTTCCAATCATCTTTTAAAAGTCTGGTAATCAGTAATTTTATGGCAAAACATTCGATATTTTCGAATTGCGAGGAGGATATTTCAACTGGTGCACTTCATACATTTCATGAAGCTTTGAGTACCTCTGTACCAGTCCCTGAAGTTGATCTTCAATTTACACCAGACATCAAACTTCCAAATTTGAACATACTGAAGAGGTCAATGGTGTCCAAATGCTCAGTGGCATATATCAGTGGATATTTTATAAAAAATTGAAAAAACTAATCAAATGTAATGTATGTATGCAAAATGTTTGTAAAAACAATAATACTGATGAAAATGATTTTATTGATGCTAGTCAGTACTCTAATAGCAGATTAGAAAGACCTGGTAAATGTTTCAGTTTTTTGGTGTACCCGACTATGACCTACATATATTATTTATTGCCCAGAGTTTGTCATTATGAAAATGTAGGAGGTATCTTGTATAACATATTAAAAAAACACGTAAATATTAATATCTTTAATTGTGTAAATCACAAGACATGTGGAGAAAAAGCCTGCAGGTTAATAATTAGATGCACCATATATTTTTGGTGCAAACAAGTTAATAAAATAGCGGCAGGCAAAGACTCCAAATATGAAAGATATTTGAATATGTGCAAGAATACCTATATCAATAAGATAAAGAGGAAAAAGTGAAATATTTTTTAAATATAGGAAATAATAATAATAATACTGTTTTTCCATGACCACTTAATAAGTCAATATTTTACCTCCTAACTAAAGGTATATGGTACCCATATATCTTTAGAGTGGATTATGACATTCAATGATTTCAAGTTTCAAATTCTCCGTGGTGAAACTGTTTTTCCGAGATTTTTATATGTATGTATTTATTTATAATATATATTTTATGTATATATATTTAATATAAAATTGATGAACAACTTCGAAGTTTCTTTGAAAACCAAGTTTCCAAAAATATCATTGAAATTTGTAACGTGAAGGACACATTTTTTTCTACTTAAAGGTAAGGAATAAAAATATACTTACAAAATGCCGTTTTAAAATTAAAAAATAATATATTATTTTTAAGATGTAACTATAAACTCTATATTACGTAGAATTATACTTATGGATCTCACTGTATATTCATCTTATTTAATTTTTTTTAAAATAGTTAGTAACAATAGCCAGTTTGTCGAATTTAAGATAAAGACACTCCTGTATTTTGTTTATTTCTTGGTGTACATATTGGAATTTTTTGCAGTCATTTGAGTGTGAAAAAATATGTGCACTTTGAAATAATTCAGGGATATCCATCTTATATTTAAATATCCCGCCCTTATGCCCGATTTTACCTACCGTTTCGTAAAGTTAGGTAATACCTAAATCGGATTTGGGAATTTCTGAATGCGTGTGGTGAAACGTAAATTGCGTTTAGAAATTCCTAAATTCGACTTGGATAATACCTAACTTTACGAGACGGTTGGTGAAATCGAGCATTAGTTATTTCATATTTCCCGCTCTTTTAGTTATTCTTCTTCTTGCTCCTTTTTTGAGGGATAATTTACCCTTTTCTTGTATGTCACAGATTTTTTTAGTTCTGTGCTCCATGTATACTATCGCAACGCGCGGCGGGTGGGCTCAATACTAATATATTAGATCTGAGAATTAGTAAAGGAGTTATCCTGCTAGAGGGGTGTGCTGTGATGGTTGCAAACGCAAAACTAGTTGCAACACATGCGCTTCAGCATTCCAGTTATTAGACGTAACCGCATGTGACCATAAAGGTGAATGGTGTAGTTACTTAGGCTACTATCCTCATTTCACAGCGCGTCTACAGCGCAGGTTTGCGGCAGAACATGCTGAAAATTTGGAATATCAATTATTTTAAAAAAATTTTGCTCTCTCGCATAATTATTACAATTTACTTAATAGTCTAAGATCCCGATATAAAACGACCTTCACCGAGATGCTTATTTAATGAAACATATTTTATATTTAATTTAATATGTCAATAAATATAATGCATATGGGTTGCCTAGCAAATTTCAGTCCAGAGTATATTTAATTAATAATTGAAAAAAAATATTTTTTAAAACATTTCACCGGTATGATTATAAGATAAATTCTATACCAAAAAGTATATTTTTTTATGAAAAGTTGGGATGGAGTGAAACTTTTGCTGGATTAACTAGATAGGGAACACCGAAAAGTAAGCTAAAAAAAATAATAGGCTCAAGTAAATTTTTTTTTAATAGCTTTTATTTGGGTTGGTGTACAATTTTGTTTATCAAGTCGCCCCGTTTTACGGTACTTCTATTTGTTGTAAAAAAAAAAGCTTACTTTAATACACAGTTTTTAAAAGTTTCATCATTAAAATCAATTATTTCATCATCCGATTCACACAAAAAACACTTTTTTGCCATTTTTTCCAACAATAAATAGTAGCACGTGAATCTATAGCGACACTAGTATAGTATCTACGAGTCTATCGCTATCCTTTTCTTTTCCAAGCCCAAATAGCATGTGCATTCTCTTTCTTTAAATGGGCGGACTTTAAACAGCTGCTATGCTCTGTGTCCTCTTATATCGCATGGGATGGTTGGTTGGGACCTCTCAGTCGCACACATTCACTCGGAGCAATATTTTACTTTTTAAAATTTGACAACCGCAATCCTGGACTGATTTTTAGCAGGCAACCCTATACCACCGTTTTCAGAATAAAATAATCTTTAATTTCATTTATATTTCATTCAATAAACAGACCGTTGCAACATGCTAGTATAGATTTACCTGTTTATACCTGGCAACCCGATAGTTGTGTTCGACTCGTTGTCGTAATTAACGGAGCAATTTAAGTTAATTCTACGAAATAACTGGGTTTTAAAAATCAGAATATAATTGAAAAATACCCATTTTCGCTGCAACTACTTCATTGTCTTTACAGAGTATATCGTTTGGCTTATATGAAATTTAAGAAGAAAAAAACAGTGTTTGTTATTCAGAAAAAATAACAGGGATTCTTTTTCCACTCACGGTAGGACTGAAGTCTCGAACTGGATCTCCACTAGAAATATTTTAGTCTCAGACCCACAATTTAAAATAAAATTTCTTTCATTTTTTGTTACCTCATAAAAGACATCTAACATTATTTTGCATTACAGCTAACTCTCACAGCAGAACTGAAAAATTATGTCGATAGAGTTGAGATTATTTCATTTTACGAATGATGTTTTAAAGGATTTCTACCCAGGAGAAACTGTGAGTATTTCATAAGTGATTAATTCATTTTATTAATTCAGGATTGATTTTTCAATAGATCTCAGTTGGTTTAGTTCCCCATCAACCTTTCCAATAGAACCAGAAGATACTGAGGAATTGTGGAGTAATGAAATTTTCGGTTATGATGTAGTCATATGAGTGGCAAATTTCTTTTTACCAAAGAAATCGATCCGAACGCAAGAGAGCTCAACAATACGGTCATATTGAAGCCATTGCCATGGACTAACAAAAAAACTTGCAACTGCCCAACATTAGCACTAATGACGTATACTACAAGAGGCAATTAGCGTTCTACTTATTCAACATTCACGTTTTGGCCAGCGGTGAGGCGTTTTTTTATACTTATACGGAAATAGCGGCCAAGAAAGGATCAGATAAAGTAGCCTCCATTCTGTTTCATTACATTATGAAAGAATTGAATCCAGAAGTGCAGGAACTTGTTATTTTTTGTGATTCGTGTTGTGGACAGAACAAAAATTATACCTTGTTCCGAATTGTGGTGAGTAGATAAGTAGGTCAGTGTCTCGATTCGTTACTACATAGTAAACAAGAATGTTTAGTTATAGATATATTGTTGTAAACTGTACATGCTTGGCCAAGGTCGCACATCAGCAGTTTATTGTATAAACATACATATAAGACCCGATGGAAGATCGGGGAGATAGAAAGTAAGAAGTAAGACTGAGATATAGACTCGTCACGCTGCCCGAGTGGTTAGCGCGAAGCCTATATTCTATAATACTATACCAATAAATACTAAAAGTATAGTATGAACCTGTGTTTCATTTAACACCCAGGACCAGGCATTACATGGCGATCCTGCTAGTTTTCTTATTGAAGCTGAAAAAAGAAAGCGAAAGTTAGTGAACAAATATGAGAAGAAGAAGAACTGATCATCGCCCATAGAGGCTGGTTGCTTCGCAGTTCCGGAGATGACGACCCAGGCCATCACGACGATCGAAGGAATGAGTATACTGGCTGTGAACGAGTTCCGCAGGGAGAAACCGCGATGTTGCAGGAGATTAAGGTAGGATCTACCCTTGTATAAATGACAGAGACATACGAGATATGGACGTTAAATATGTGTGTAAACAGGGAGTGAGATTGACATTGTGTTTGTAAAAATGAAGAAGAAAAAAAAAAGAGACAATATTTTTTTAGAAGAGACATTAAATTTTTATTATTAGTTATTACATTAATGAATTTTTCTACATTAAGTTTGAGTTAGATTATGTATAGATATATAAATTATGACACTGACCACTAATTATTACCTGACCTAATTATTTATTTTCATTTTTTATTAAGCCTATTATTAATTTCGTTATTAGATTTAATTTTATTAAACCCCTATTATTATTACTGACCTAAGTATTTCATTATTGTTTTTTTTATCATTATTAATTCTAGTGTTATTTTATCATTATTAATTTTATTATTAGATTTAATGTTATTATGGGGTTCCGTCTGTCATGCAATAATCATAAGTTAAGTTTAAGAGGAAATTTTTTTTAATTTGAAATCATTGTGGATAAATATCATTATTTTTTTGGAAGTATTCCTATTCAAGATTATGGAAATATTATATATAGTGTGCAATTAGAGAAATGAGTAATCACGCGTTCTATTGCATTAGAATGAATATGGAATGTATGACATTGACGTTATTATTATGATAACATTGCTATTATGATAACACCCATGTTATTTGATGACATTGACCGACTCACTAAGGAATTACTATTGTTTATATAAATAAAGAATTGATTTATTGAATGGATTTGGAGTCTTGCGGTCAAATAAGATTTATGAATATATATATGGCAAATATTTCGAAGCTAGAAATTTTTTATTATGAATATTTTGTAATTATGTATTATTTTTAGTTAAATTTTACTGAGACATTGACCTACTCGGAAAGTTTTAATTTTTTTGATTAATTTAAATCTTGTAATCAATTTTATCGTAAATGAAATTGATGATACTAGGCATCACAAGTGTTATTTATAAAAGTCATAGAATTTTATTTATAAAAGTCATAGAATTTTTTTTGAAGAAATTGTAAACCGTTGCTCACTTGATGATACGCAAATAAGAAAATTAACTTATACTCGATGAAGCTTGAATATTTGAAGTCGTCAGAAGGGACAAAAATATGAAAATTTAAATATTGTTTTTTTTAATAAAGTTTAAACTTTGAGCCCATTATCAAATATAGGTACTGCTAAGACTGATTATAGTTTCCAAAATAGTGTGGTATAGATAATGTACAATTATTTAATGGTTAAAAGGAGAGAGCAATTTTATTAATAAGAATGCGTATAGGACGCTCAGGGGATGGATTATGCCCCCTGCTAATGAATTATGTTTTCATAAATAATGAATTTTACTGTAATTACGAGATGGAATCGTTGGTAAAATGAAATGAAACATATATTTTTTTTGTATGCTATATATAGATAGCGACCACTTCTTAGTGAAGATGGATATGGTAATGAGGAATGAAGAAAAAGGTGGAGGAATAGTGTTGTACTAATGTTGCAACACTCTACAGAATCTAAATATTCGATCGGCATTTACGCGAGACGAAAAGTTGAGAATTTTAGAAGCTATCTGTAGAGAAGAATGGAATTAAAAGCTCTCAATTATTAGGAAGGCAAGGGAATATAATCAGTTTTAGGGACCTTAGTTATTATTATTGTGAATATATATATTTATATATTGAGTTATGGTTGGTATTGTGGTTACATATAGATGGGTTATATTAATTGATAAATGAGATAAATGAAAGAGTCCACAAATTAAAGTAAAAGGTAATTTATATAGAGTACTATGGCTGAAATGAAATAATTATTAATATATCAAAAATATGGCGTATCATCACGAGAGTATAGGGACGTTAGACAGCGCGTATAGAGATTGTACGTAAAATGAATTGCTTTAAAAATTGTTATTGTAATTATAACTACTTCCAGCACACCTCCAGGAATGGATATGGTAATTAAACCATGCATAGGAAATTGAAAGAAAAATTTTAAATTATCATACATTTAAACGAGACAGAATTTTCTCGAGTAACCTCAATAAAATTCTTTCAATTAGCCCGAGAGGTGTGGTGAGTAGATAAGTAGGTCAGTGTCTCGATTCGTTACTACATAGTAAACAAGAATGTTTAGTTATAGATATATTGTTGTAAACTGTACATGCTTGGCCAAGGTCGCACATCAGCAGTTTATTGTATAAACATACATATAAGACCCGATGGAAGATCGGGGAGATAGAAAGTAAGAAGTAAGACTGAGATATAGACTCGTCACGCTGCCCGAGTGGTTAGCGCGAAGCCTATATTCTATAATACTATACCAATAAATACTAAAAGTATAGTATGCTTCATTATATTGTTCACAAAGTAGGTCGACTTCAGGGTGTAAAAATGGTTTTTTCCTATTAGAGGACACAGCTACATGTAATGTGATCGCAATTTGGGCTTAATTAATTCCAAAGCTTATGTCGAGCTTCCCTCTGGTTGGGATGATCACGTTCGTGATGCCTGCGTTAAACCAAGCCCTTTTAAAGTGATTAGCTGTGAAGATCAAAAGATTTCTCGAAGCTGCAGTGATCATCTGAAAAGTTATTACGTCCTGAAATGTCCCTTTGAAAGTCGCCCAATAAGAGAATTACTAATAAAAAAATAAGAACCCAGAATGATCGATCATCGCGACTCTTACAATGGAGGATTCATTTCAAGTGTTGTAGTACCAACAAAGAAAAAACAGGCCACGTTCAAAAAAGGGAAACAAGTTAGAAATAAATCAAAAAATGGAGTCAATGCAGCCCCTGCATTTTCAGATCTACCTTCAGGGCAATTTGAACTTCCAGATTTGAAATATGAAGACAGGATTCCCATTAATACTAAGAAGCATCAGAACTTGCAGGAATTAAAATTTTTGTAGTCTAGAAGCTCAACTTTACTTTAAGAATTTATCATGCGACTAAAGTTATATATTTTTTGTGGACCCTCAGTAGAGGAGCAGAGCGGGTTCTAGACCGGAAATTGATTTGTAGTAAAACGAGAACGCATACTAGACAGGATGTCAAAAAGACCTAACCTGTAAATTAACCCCCGATGTCATCCCCCGTGGTTATACGAATATTCGAAAGGTTGAAATCTCCAGGGTTGAAATTTTCGTATAATTCTCACGTACTCACATTGTTTTCTATATATATATATATATATATATATATATATATATATATATATATATATATATATATATATATATATATATATATATATATATATATATATATATATATATATATATATATATATATAATATATATATATATATATATATATATATCTTAATCTTATATTCTTGAGGTTAACCTTAATAATATATTTATCGAACGTTGATTAGTAGGATACCTAGTCCAGCCTGGGAAAATATACGAGGAGATAAGTATATCTATGTATCAATATTCAACCTCCGAGGTCACCCCTGCGTTGTTTATGAAATTTCGGGCGGGTTGGGGACGTATTTTTTCGCGGGGATTGAAAAACAGGTGAAGTTATCAGGGTCTTGCTTTTGCATTTCTGTGATAGTAACTGGTTAACCTCAAAAAAATTCATATCATACGTTGATTGGAGGATATCACGACCTGCTTCTTATGGGAAAATACATAGGAGATTATAAGTGCTAATATCAATTTGTTATCTACCTATGTACTTGTTATGTGCTAGTATATGCTTCAATATATGTATATGTACATACATACGTCTATATAAATGAATTCAGCTTGACTAAAATCATTCATAAAATCACACACAAGATGTCTCAAGACAACGTTTGGCACTCGGCGTACTGCAAGGCTGAGGAGATAATAAGATCAATCTATGGGTCGGATGCGGAAGTGAGTACTTTACATTTACCCACATTTTTCATCTAAGATTTCATTAATTTGTTTCAAAAGTCATTACACTTAAATACTTCAAATAAATGCATTCACATATACATATATATATATATATATATATATATATATATATATATATATATATATATATATATATATATACGTATATATATATATATATATATATATATATATATATACGAGGGTCGTTCAATAAGTCCTTAGAAAATCCAAGAGATGCCGCTCGTAGTATCGGTAAAGATTTTTTTTCCGTTAGCAGCACTATTGATAGGAAAGCTGTCAAAATTTCAGCTCGATCCATGACGTAGGCCAATTTCTATCGTCGATTGAAGTCAACAACATTTGTTTATACATAACAATGGAGAAAAGCGAGTTCCGGGCTGTCATCAAACATTTCCATTTGAAAGGCTTAACGCCGAAAGAAATCAAAGCCGAGTTGGATGCAGTTCATGGCACATCTGCACCTGTGTTTGCGACAGTCTACAATTGGGTGAATGAATTTAAACGTGGCCGTTCATCCACAAAAGATGAACATCGTCCGGGACGCCCAGTGGAGGTGTCTACTCCTGAAATCATCAATAAAATCCACGACCTGATTTTGAGCGATCGACGAATTAAAGTGCGCGAATTAGTTGAGGCCACAGGCATATCACAAGGTACAGTCGCTTCAATTTTGCATGAAAAATTGTCTGTGAAAAAAATTTCGGCAAGATGGGTGCCGCGTTTGCTCTCACAGGAGAATAAGCGCAATCGTGTGGTCGACTCTGAGGTCATGTTGGCGCTCTTCCGTCGCAATCCTGCCGAATTCCTTCGTCGATATGTAACTGTGGACGAAACCTGGATCCACTACTACACTCCAGAAACGAAGAGACAGTCATCACAGTGGATTTTCAAGGGTGAACGGGCTCCAAAAAAGGCGAAAACAGTGGCATCGGCCGGCAAGGTGATGGCCACAGTCTTTTGGGATACGCAGGGCATCATTTTCATCGACTACTTGGAAAAAGGAAAAACGATAACAGGGCCGTATTACGCGTCGTTATTGCAACGGTTGAGCGCGGAAATCGAAGAGAAACGTCCGCATTTGAAGAAGAAAAAAATCATCTTGCATCAGGACAATGCGCGTGTGCACACCTGTGCTGTTTCCATGGCCGAAATTGTGGAATTGAAGATTAAATTGTTGCAGCATCCTGCTTATTCACCAGATCTGGCCCCAAGTGACTATTTCCTGTTTCCCAATCTGAAGAAATGGCTTGGCGGAGGACGGTTCACTTCCAAGGAGGACATCATTGCTCAAACGAATGAGTATTTTGCAGAACTTCCGAAATCCTATTTTTTGGACGGCATAAAAATTTTGGAAAAATGTTTGGAAAAGTGTGTAGAGCTGAAAGGAGAATATGTTGAGAAATAAAAAAAATTTACCCTAAAAAACAGTGTTTTCCTATCTTTTTCTAAGGACTTATTGAACGACCCTCGTATATATATAGATATATATAGTCAAAGTACAGCTTATCCATTTTAATGACGTCAATCGCAACCTTGTGCTGATTCATCACTGTTAGCCTATATAAGCCCTCACTAACATAGAACCGTAAGATTAATTAAGTAACTTTCGTCTTGTTAATTTCATATTGAATAAATTGTTTTTTTTAAATTATTCTTAGTGTTGAAAACCGAAATTGGCGACGAGGATGGGATTGTTGCATTAAACCCTTCCGAATAAAACAAGTTCAACAAACAAGATAAATCTTCCGAATCTTGAAAGAAGATTAATCGATGCGTTAACTTTAAAAGTAAGAAGAAAAGTTTAAGTGAATTTTAATTCTTGAGCACAATCCGAACTACAACACAAGCTCAGTTTTATCTCATAGTGATTGCGAATTTGGTAGTACCAGTCCCGAGTTCTACTGACCAGACAAGAATTCAAACAGGGTGTAAAGCAAGGCTAGCGCCAACGACTCCACCTTGGAAGAAACAATCAATGTAGTTGCAAGTGTTTATCTTCCTGTTTTTCCTACGGTTTCCAGCCCCAAAACCTAGACTCCCTATAGATTACCGTTATAGCAGGTCATTTTACATTAAGTCAAGGGTTTAAAAATATAATAAATATTTTCCCAACGAATTTTTCAATATTGATTTCCTAATAGAATCAATCGAAAATTTGAATTTAGATTCTCAGCAACGAACTAAATTAAATAAAATAATTAATACGGCAGAGCACCATGATTCAATGTTAGAGGTTTTTTACGATAAAAAGACGATGACGTCACATTTAGTTACTTTCCTGCTTATCAGAATAAATATTAATTCAGCAACCGTAAATACAATTTATCCTCAACAGCCAGGGCAATTTACAGCTAACGGGTTGGCAAAACTTCAAGGCGTTGTCAGATCAACTGGTAAAATTCCCCAGTCTGTTTTGATGTTTATTGACATTCGATCATCGTCTAATATTTACAAGTTTTTTTGGTGCTTTTAAATTCATTGTTTCTTTAAGATTGAAAAAACCGTTAATTTCATAACTAATTATTTACGCAAATCTGCAGTGTGTAGTTAATAAAATGCCGAAGCAGCTGAACAGTAAATGTCAAGAGATGGTAACATCTTTGTTAAGCTATTTTGAACGAGAATGCCGAAATGGGGGCCCGCTGCTCCCGCTAACTGCTGTAAGAGACGTAAGTAATAGTATTCGCTATTTGTATTCATTATTATTAATATTATTGTTACATATTTAAATGTAAAGGTTGATTAAACTTGATATATTATTCTTTCAGAAATAATTATGTTGTAGAGAGTTGCAGAAGCACTACAACTTAGCCTTACTACTGTTAACCGTATTGCCGCCAAGCATAATAGAGGTGAACAGCCTAAAAGCCCACCTAAAAAGAGACAACGCATAAAACCTACTGTTGAAATTGATAACTTTGACCAAAATGCTTTCCGAAATGTAATATACGAAATGTATGGAAACAGTGAGTATATTGAACATATTGTTTAATTTTATTCACACTTAACTAACACAATATTTTTTCAGAGGCGAACTCTTTAATGGTTGTTTGACATCACTCTGGAAGATATTGAAAAATATTGGATTCAAATACCAAAAAGATGATCCTCGTCGTGGTTTAATGGAGTTGCCACATATTGCATTAAAACGTGTACATTTTTTACATGAATATGTCAAGATAAAAAGGGAAGGTTTATATCAATTTGTGTTTTTGGATGAGACCTGGATATTTAAAGACGGTACTGTTGGACGTTCTTGGCAAGATTCTAATCCTAGAACGGTAAAAAAACTAAAATTGGTGGTCCGAGGTAATTGAATAATGAAATTTAGCAATTAATTTATGATGCACTAACATTCCTGCCATTTTAAGACCTTTTCCAATATTTACTAGTCACATTATATTATTTTAATCTACATAATTATTACTAGTTGTATTGAGCTATGTAGTTTATCCAAAAAACCTAGTAGTAATTTGTTATTTCCTTATTGTAGGTATATAGTATTGCATGCTGGTTCCTCTTCTGGATTCATTCCTGGAGCAGAGCTGGTTTTTTATTCCAAAACAAAAGATGGTGATTACCACGGTGAGATGAACCGAGAAATTTTTTTGCATTGGTTTGAATACCAGCTTTTAGTGAACTTGGAAGAGCCTGCCACAATCGTAATGGATAATGCAAGTTATCACAGTACGGTGATCAATAAAGTACCAACAACAGCTACCAAAAAGGCTGATATACAGAACTGGTTGATACAAAATGATATTCCGTTTGAAAATACTTTCTTCAAAACCCAATTATTGAATTTAGTACAACAGTAAGTTGATATAAACATTTTTCAATATATTGTGGTAATACTAAGCTAACTTATTTTGTTTGAAAATATTCATGCTTTAATATTTTTGTAGGAATAAACCACCATTAGTATATGAAGCTGACATATTATCTGAAAAATATGGTCACAAAGTGCTTCAACTCCCCCTTACCACTGTATGTTCAACCCAATTGAACATATTTGGGGCATAGTTAAAAATTTTTATAGAGATCATGTGGGAACTGATGGTGCATCAACAGAACAAGCAATTGGTGTATGGAAAAAGGCTTCAGAAAAAGTGACTCCTGATATTTGGTCCAGGACAGTAGAGCACACTGAAAAAACTATACAAGATTGGTGGGATAGAGAAGTAGTATTCGATAGACAGGATGTGCCTCCACTTATTATTAATTTTGACAGTGATGATGAAGATAGTGATGATTTTGAGATGGATTAGTGGAAATCTTTTGTTCTATTTTTCTATATTTTTCTCCAATTTGCTTTATTTCCACCTTTTTGTATATTCACAAGTTATTGTTTTCATTATTAACATAAGTAAAACTTTGAAATACAATATAAAATCAGGAAGGTAATGACTTAACGTAATTGTCATACAGTCTTCAAATTATTATCAGAAGGAGCAGAGACTTTGAGCAGGTTATTCCAGTTGTTGATAAAGAAATGTTCACTCGATATTTCATTATTTCAATTTGCATTGGTGGATTATCACAGCTATATATAAAAAGTCTAATAGCACACCTATACGTAGCCAGCTACCTAAGTCGATATATTTTTGTGAATAACACCTCACACAAAATTAAAACTGCATAATATGAAACAGAGATACGAATGAAACCATGGAGCATCTTTAATTCAACTTCCCAATGTATGATTGTGTAGGAAATAGACTCATTATATGACAAAATTATTCAGATGATCTATATTCACTTCTTGTTCCAAATAATGTAGCAGTGATGATACAAATGTATACCTTCATAAGTGAAGCGATTTTATTTTATGTATCTATATTTATCTTTTTCATTCTATTTCCATTATAATAAATATAATAGATGTATAAAGAAACAATATTTAAATTTGCATGAAGATGATTACAGCTGTATGGATTCCTTTTACCATAAACATTTTTCATAAATAAATATTTATATTAAATACAAGCCTATCATACAAGCCTTTAATTTTTTTAAATAAATATTTTTTACTTAGGCTCTACGAGGCACGGACCAATAAAAAGGAAGAATTGTCAATCTAACATCAAATTGACTTTTCTAGTTTTCGTAAAGTAAAGAAAAAAACTACAGCTTGGCAACATCACAATATTCTGTTTTGCAACGTCATCGTCTTTTTATCGTGAATAAACTTTAGCTCGTGAATTTGGAGCATTGCTACCGAAATTTGCCGGTATACAAGCCGAGTTGAATTCATTTTTAAGTGTTTGCGAAGAATATATCGCACAATTCTCAGCGACGGAAGCAATCGTAAAGACGTATTACGTTGCTGTGATTAAAAGTAAATTAATATATAAAGCGAACGCGAAATATCGTTCCTCTAATGCCTCATACTTATGCCCGCTACACACATAACGATATATCGTAACGATATAACTTTGCAGTCAATTTGCACAGTTTTATCGAACGTGTGTATGACAAATCTTTGCAGATAATTTAATATGCACAGTTCATCGGTGGCAGTTGCATTTTCTATTCGATAAATCGTTGATACTTGCGTTTGCACAGTTTTATCGTTTCGTGTGGATACGACGCCGCGATCTATTCGACTGATCGCTCAATTTATGAAACAGTTTGCTGTGAGAGCACAAGTCCGTTTAAACATGTCGGAACATGATCGAAACGGACACCGCGATCAACTAGAGGAATTTATTCAATGTTATCGTATTATTATCGTATCGACTTATTGCTTCTCTCATTACAGTGTTCCTTTTCTGAATCAGCGGGGTGACTAAAGCCAAGAGGGTTAAGTACGTCTCCTCGTTCATTCTCAAATAGTTATGCCAATCTTTTGGTGCCAATTTCAACTCATTTAATAAATTTATATATAATTATAGTGCATCTTCATCATCTTCCGTCATTGCCGATGACATGTTTCTCGCGCGAGCTTCTGTGTACAACTGACAATATCGACGCAGATATCTGTGCCGTGTAGAGGCACCAGGGCTATTCGATTTAACTGTGCAGTTTGAAATCGCAACGATATATCGCTATGTGTGTAGCGGGCATAACGTAACGATTTATCTTAGCGATAAATCTGTGCAGACCAGTTTGCGCAGTTTTATCGATCGTGTGTATGAAAAATCGTTGTCGATAATCGTTCGTCGGTGGCAGTTGCAATTTCTATCAGATAAATCGTTGTCGATTACATTTGTACAGTTTTATCGTTGCGTGTGGACTGCGATCGCTCAGTTCGGCAGTACTTCACGGAGCTTGCTAGTGTGCGCACGTGCACATCGCTTTCAGAGAAACATGTCGGAAGACGAAAGAGTTGGACACCGCGAACTACTTCAAGATTTTATAGAAAGCTACAGAAACGAAACTTGCCTTTGGAAGACTACATGTAAGGATTACCACGACCGCAACAAAAAAAATGCCGCCTACGACAGGCTAATCGAAAAATACAAACCCATAGATCCAAATGCCACCAGGGATACAGTGGTTAAGAAGATTAATAATCTTCGAACTACATATAAAAAAGAGCTCAATGAAATTAAAAAAATTCTGGAGCAGGGACTGACGAGATTTATAAACCTCGTTTATGGTACTTTGAGTTATTGAGTTTTTTATACGATCAAGAAGTACCGAGAACATCTACATCGAATATAGATGATGACGAAAATGAGGTAAGTTTTTATTTCTGAAAAAATATTTATTGCTTGATTATATTACTCGAATACAAGTCCTGTATTTTGACATTAATGAACAAAACTGTCTTGCCAAGGACCTTTCCCGTCAGTTACAAAATACGTCATAAATTGACTTCTTATCTGATTTTCTGTTTCAATTGTAGGGCCTTGTGTAGTTCTTTGTAATGGTTCAAGTGTTGAGTCCTTTGTTGTGAATCCTGACGTTATCGTACCTTCCTCATAATGTTCACTATCGAAACATTCTGAAGGAGCGTATGGATTAAGCGATGATGACATCAAATAATTATGCAAAGCACAAGTTGCTCTTACGACTGACCCAATAGTTTCAGGCGACATATTCATTTGTGTTCTGTAAATTCTAAACCTCGCTGCTAGTATACCAAAAGCGTTTTCGACTATACGGCGTGCTCGCGATGTCCGATAATTATATATCTTCTTAATTCTACTATCTAAGTCATTTTGCCGAAATGGCTTCATCATGTCCTTCCTTAGAGGAAACGCGTCATCAGCTACAAATACATATGGCAGTATTCGTGGACTATTATGTAACCTTTCTTCTGTAGGAATATTTAACGCCCTTTTTTCAAGTTTTTCATAAAATTTTGTATTCAACAATACTCCGCCATCGGAAACCCTTCCATTTGTCCCAAAATCAACTAACAGGAATCTGTATTTTGCATCAACGATTATAATAAAACGAGCCACTGTTACTTGGGGGCCCGATTTCAACGTGCTTGCCATCAATAGCACCTAAAAAGTGAGGAAAGTTCCACTTCTGCTCAAATTCCCTCGCTATTATTCTCCACTCTTCTTCTGTTTTTGTAAACTGTAACAAAATGAGTACATGATTAGTATAGTTATTTCAGGAATATAATAGTTCTAAGAACTAAAAAAGAACTAAGTTCTTCTATTTTACAGACGCAGTCAACCACCGGCATCGGCTCAACGAGCTACGATTTTCCAGACAGCGATCGAGACACACCAACACTGGCCTATTCCGACAACGAATCAGACACATCGACCCCGGCAAACCGTTCTGACAGCGATCGAGCTACATCAATCTCGGGTCGTGTTCGGCCAAGACCAAAAAAAATACATTAACTGAAGACGTACTTAAGTCCGTAAATGATCATTTTAAAAGGCCTAAACAACCCGCTAATCGTTTTGAGGTTTTTGGCAAAAATGTTGGGATTAAACTACAAGAGTTACCAAAAGAACAGAGAATTATAGCAGAAAAAATAATTAATGAAACTCTGTTCTTCGCTGAAGTGGGTAGCTTAACTATATCACACACTGTAAGAAAATATGATGACTTTGCAAATACTAGTTTTCCACACAGCCACACATTCAAAACTTTTCCTCTCAGCCACACATACAAAACCTTTCCACTCAGCCACAAATTCAAAACCTTTCCACTAAGTCACACACTCAGTCACACACTCAAGTCATTTACACTCAGCCACACACTCAAAATCTTTTCACTCAACCACACACTCTAATCATTTACACTCAACCACACACTCAATCATCAATGGAATTTACATCACCAGTAGAGCCAGACCATACACAATCTGATAATACAATTACTTCCTATTTACGTAATTTTAATGATGAATAAAAAAGTAACTTATTCGTAAAATGTTATTCAATACGTTCTAAAAGTTTAATTAATAAATAATTTGTTGATTAATACAGTATTTTTCATTCCTTACCTTTAAGTAATATTTCCGTAGAACCTCGTACAGAGCATCACAGGTTTCAGGGATTATTTGGCTAAGAGCTTGCGGTGATATTATTGTAGAAAACTTCATACATTGGTAGGAACGTCCTGTAGCTAGAAATCGCAGTGTAGCAGTTAATCTTTCACGAGGATAGCTTCTCTCATTACAGTGTCTTGTTTCTTTATTAGTGGAGAAACTAAAGACAGCAGTTTCAAATATGCCTCTTCATTCATCCTTAAATAGTTATGCCAATCTTGCGGAGCGAATTTCAACTCACATAACAAGTTGGTATGAGAAAATTGCTTCCTTTTCATGAGCCAGTCTTTACACCATAGACTCCGCTTCTTTTTTTTCTTTGAACACATAACCAGACCTAATATAGCAAGTGCGTCATAATCTTCCATTGTTAACATATGTATTTTGCGCGAGCTTCTGCGGAGAACTGCCCGATCGACGTCGATATCGGAGGCGTGTGGAGGCACTAGGAACGTTCGATTTATCTGCACAGTCTAAAATCGCTACGATAAATCGTTACGTATGTATGAGGCTTAACGTACCATATAGCTGGCACGCGTTTAGACAATTTTTATTACAGAAATTTGGAGATCATGCGAATTTAGATGTATTAAAGAATAAATTACAATGCTAACGCAGAAAACCATATCAAGACATTTTAGATTTCATTGAAGAAATCAAAACTTATAAAATTAGAATTAATTACAGAATAGATGCGGAACCTACATTAGATGCTGCATTAAAATTGTTACACAAGCAATTGGTCTCGAACTTAGCCAAAAATGTTTTAATTAGTAATGTTGCAATAGAATTGCAAACCTCCTTACTAACGACACCGAACATTCGATTTAGCTATTACAATGGTCGAAAATTATATTTCCCAAAAATCCCAGTTAGATTTAATGCGAACTTGGAAGCATACGAGTGATATCCAACAAAAGGTATTTCCTTCTCGACCAATTAATGTACAACCTAAAATAATTACGCAAAGACAATTTCCCACTAACAGACAAGTTTTTGGAAATAATCAAGCTGAAACATCAGAAACAAATGTGTTCAAACCTAATAGTAATTATATACCAAAATATAGACCATCCCCTATGTCTACGACTACTGCTAACCCGATAGCACAACAAAGGCAAGTGCAAAATAATAATCAAATACCCAACAGAGCGCCATATAATAGAAATGCGCAAGGATATAATCATTTCCAAAATACAAGACAAATTACTAATTATATATTGGAAGATATTACTAATTTCGATATAGAGAATAACGATGAAAATCAGTTCGAAGAAAGTACTGAATTCAGTCCTGAAAACAATTCAGATGTTATTGAAGAAATTGAGGAAGTAGATCATGAAAATTTTCAGATAACTGCCTCAGAAATTCCATCGACTTAAATTCCTTAAATAATAAACATAGAAAAAATCATTTACCATATATTGAAATTGAGTACCCAAAATGTAAATTATTTCTAGACAGTAGATGTACAGTATGTTTGATCGATCCCAAAATTGCATATAATATTATACCTCATTTTATTTATTCTGGAGATACAGATTTAATTACACCTCATGGACATGATTTGAGTCACGAAAAAGTTTCGTTCCCCCTTGATTCTTTTGGTTTAAATAAAGAGTATCCCTTTGTACTGTATAAATTTCATACACAATACGAAGGAATAGTTGGTTTTGAATTTCTACAACAAAATAATTTTAAAATTGACTTAGAAAATAATTTATTAATTGGAGAAAAATGTAAAATTCCTATTCATTTCCAAAAAGTAATTCCAAGACGACATTCTTATCCTGTAGATTTGAAACACTTACCAACAAAAATACAGAATCAACTAATTAAAATTTTCAATAATACAGAAAATGCCTTTCAGTTACCAGGACAACCACTTAATTTTACATCAAAAATTAAACATAATATTAGAACGAAAGATGAAATTCCCATTCATGCCAAAATTTATAGATATCCGGAGAAACATCGCGAAGAAATCCAAAATCAAATAAAGGATTTATTAGATAAAAATATTATTCGACCTAGCATTTCACCCTGGTCATTTCCAGTAGTCATGGTCAAGATAAAACAAGACCAATCTGGTAAAGAAAAATGGCGTATGGCCATTGATTACAGACAACTGAATGAAAAAACTATCGATGATAAATACCCGATCCCTCAGATCGATGCCATTTTAGATAAGCTAAAAGGAGCCAAATACTTTTCAGCTTTGGACTTAGCATCAGGTTTTCACCAAATTCAGTTAGATGAACAAAGTATAGAAAAATCTGCTTTTACTGTTGACAATGGGCACTATGAGTTCCTCAGGATGCCCTTTGGGTTAAAATGCTCCCCAAATACGTTTCAACGCTTAATGAATAACATTTTGCAAAATTTTATAGGAAAAAATTGTTATGTCTACATGGACGATATAATAATATTCTCAAAATCTATAGAATCTCATACATAATATTTTAGAGACACTACAAAAAGAGAATCTGAAAATACAGCTAGATAAATCTAGTTTTTTCAAATCAAAAATAGAATTTTTAGGACATGTGATTACACCAGAAGGTATCAAACCAAACCCATTACCACAAACTTACAAAGAAATAAAATCTTATTTAGGAATGTTAAGTTATTATCGTAAGTTCATTCCAAATTTTGCCAAAGTCACAAAACCTATGACAAAATATCTCAAGATAGATGCCAAAATAGACACAGCGGATTTAGAGTATAAAGAAGCATTTCTAACTTCGAAAAATTTATTGATGAATCACACAATTTTAATTTATCCTGATTTTTCCAAAACTTTCAATCTAACTACGGATGCGTCAAATTACGCTATTGGGGCAATTTTATCACAAGGTACTGTGCCTAGCTCAGATTTACCTATAGCTTACGCAAGTAAAACGTTAACAGATCCCGAAACGAAATATTCAACGATTGAGAATGAATTACTAGCCATAGTATGGGCAAAAAAACATTATAGACCATATTTATATGGTACAAAATTCATGATTTTTACGGACCATAAACCTTTGGTTTGGTTAAATTCATTGAAAGAGCCCAATTCCCGACTCATGCGATGGAAATTAAAACTCGAAGAATTTAATTACGAGATAAAATTCAAACCAGGTACGAGGAATAATTCCGACTACTTGTCTCGTTTAAAAATAAATAGAGATAAAGCCTCATCTTCGAAGGACAATAATAAACAAAAGGAAGCACTTAAGATAAGCGCATTGAACGAGTCAAGCGAAATTAATATCTTAGATGATGAAATAGATTCTTTGTTTCCAAACATAGATATGGACGAGATAGATATGGATATAACAGCTGAAGAATTAGACGAACTCATCAAAGACCTTGAGAACGACGACGAAACAATACATAGTAGCTTGGAAAATCCAATTATAGGCTTGCCATATACGGAGCCATTATAGAAATCAGATAATATTTGTAAAAACCTCAAATGTTTAAGTCGTACAAAAATCGAAATTATTCGAAAATCGTAATAGACTTATGGTCTCAATAAATGAGGAAAATGATTTTACAAAATTTATTAAAGAATATTTAATACACGGAAAATCATATTGTATATTTTTTAAGCATGACGAACTGAAAATTCCGTTCATACGAATTCTACAAAATAATTTCAAGGCTAAATCATTCGAATTAAAAATCTCAAATGTTTTTCTAGAAGATGTAGAACAAGAAAGTGATCAACTAGAAAAAATAGAACTTTATCACACATCAAAATCTGGACATCGCGGAATTAAAGAAAACACTCAAGCTCTAAAAAGAAAATTTTATTGGCCTCAATTGGACACAGCCGTTCAAAAATACATAAATGCCTGCGAAATATGTCAGAAAAATAAATACGAACGCACACCTACTAAATTGATATTCAAGAGCACACCAGTGGGCTCAAAACCCTTTTCTGATTTGTACGTAGATACTTTCAAAGTTGATAATACTACCTGTTTAACAATATTTGATTCATTTTGAGAATTTACACAATGTTACCCTTTACTGCATAAAACAGCTAACGAAGTAATGGATAAATTAATTCTTTTCATGAGTAATAATGGAGTACCTGAACGTATTACCTGCGACAACGGTTCCGAATTCAAAAATAAAACAATACAAGATTTGCGTAATACGCACAAAATAATATTACATTATATAACTAATTTAAATCCCAATTCAAATTCCCCAGTCGAGAGATTTCATTCTACATTAATCGGACAGTTGAGATGTCTCTCTACAGAAAAAATTCCATTAACATCACGAATCAATAGAGCTATTGTGACGTATAACAATTCTATACATTCAAATTTAGAATATACTCCAATGCAAATTATTAAAGGCGATCTAAATTATTCTATCCCTTTATAAAAAACAACGCAAGAAATAGTATCAGACTATGTATAGACATATCGTGAAAACATGGAAGACATATTTAAAGTAGTAAATAATGCCAAAGACAAAAACGAAGCAAACATTGAGAAGTTAAATAAGAATAGACAGGATCAAAAAGATTTACAGGAAAATGAAGATGCTTATTTAAAACAACCATTTCAATGTAAATTGAAAAAACCTTATGAGAAAATACCTATAAATATCATTAGTGACATTATAATCAAAAACCCTCAAAATAAGCATGTTTATCATAAAAATAGAATGAAACAAAGAAAACACTAAATAGTTTTCATAATTTTCAGATGACTCCTGTATCCTTCATCCTTTTATTTATATTGGTTAAAGTTCATACATTCTCTGTTCAAGAGATTTCACATAATTTGTTACCTATACATTTAGGAAAAATTTATGTAGCATATCATGTTAAATATTTATTGCTTCATTACGATATATCGGGAATACCCGAATTAATTAAAATCCAGAAAGAGATAATTGAAGAAAGCATCAACACGACGTATACTGTTCCTGTGTATTGTAATGCCTGGTCCTGGGTGTTAAATTAAACACAGGTTCATACTATACTTTTAGTATTTATTTATAGTATTACTGAATATAGGTGTAGCGCTGAGCGCTCGGGCAGCGTGACGAGTCTATCTCTCAGTCTTACTTTTTACTCCAGATTTCCTCTGGTTCTTATATATTCATAGCATTATGTATACAACAACATGCTGATGTTGCGACCTTGCCCAGACGTGATGTTTACAGTAATAATATAAGGTGTAACCAAACATTTATGGAGTAATGGTTTAATTACCATATCCCTTCCTAGAGGTGTGCTGGAAGTAGTTATAATTACAATGACAATTTTTAAAGCAATTTATTCTACGTATAATTTTGTTCTATTTTTATGAACAGTTTCGGGTTTTTCGTCTTTACGGATTACTACATTAGGTTCGCAATCCTCAATCACTATATAGGGGCCTACATACACTTCACTGAGTTTATTGCCACTCTCGTTTCTTAACAATAACTTATCACCTATTTTATAACTTATGGGTTTTAGTTTCTTGTCATGATTTGTCTTTCTTAATTCTTTGCCTCCTTACCAAAGTTCTGCCGAGCCTCCGTTTGTGCTTATTTGTAGCCGATATTCAGTTCAATTGGATATCGTAAGGATTATAACAGGCTCGACTTCTCTCGTCAAATTGGGTGGCCAATTCTACATGTCTTCCCAAAAACTAATTCAAAAGGGCTGTACTGTTGTTTCACAATGCACAGCATTGTTGAAAGAAAAACACCAGTATTGAACCCAGCTACTCCAAGAAGAGCTTTGTTCTGCCGTTAGCGCCCTCATGTATGCATTTAATACTTTATGCGTATTCTCTAATGCACCCTATGCTCTCGTGATGATACGCCGTACTACTACATAATTTCGATATATTTAACAATTTACATACGCTCGGTCATGGTATTCGATATATGAATTCCGTTCCCCTATCCGTGCGATTTCTTTAGGTGATTCCAAAACGTAATATAAAATTATTCACGAACGCCTTTGCAACTGATACCCGAATCTTTTGTCCTCAGCGGGTAAGCTTCCAACAACATGTCAATTCACATTGAGCAGTCAGAAGGTACGCAAATCCGTCATTATCTACTTTTAATGGACCGACAATATCAAGAAAAATTTTTCGAACGCCGCATTGGCCGTGGTGGTCACGACCATCGGTACCTTGGTATGTTTACTGTGCTTATTCCTTTGACACGAATCGCATCTAGTTTATAAACCTTGTTATGTCAACCAGCATACTTGGCCAGTAATAATATTTTTAACATTGTTAAACATCCGCTTGATGCCTGCGTGCCCCACTAGTAGGCAGCAAATGGAAATCATTTAATATTAGCTCTTCTCTTCATTGCTTACAATTTTCTTTACCTCTTTTTTATAATATTAATAAATGTGGACCAGTCCATGTGTCTAATATTATTAATTGCCGTTGCTAAATCCCTAATACTGTCTATATCCGCTCTGTTTTAGTAATTAATATCTCCTTTATTTCATTTTCTCTACCAGATGCTTTCCAAATTCTCAACATTTCGTCTCGCGCCAATGTCGATCGAATATTTGGATTACTGTAGATTGTTGCAACGGCTTTATCGTAATATATATTTTCAAGTTATATTTATTAGAGGTATCATCATTTATTAATTGCGTTAGGATTTTCTTACTTTACAAAACATAATTCTGTAAAATTGGGGGGTGACTTTAGAATCTCCCCTATTCTTGGTTGATCCGGGCCTAAATCCTTAGGCGCTTTTCGAGTTCTGGTCGATTTCTTCACTCCTACCTCTCCTATTCTGTGCCTAGTCATAACTGCAAATAACACTTTCATTCATTTTTTTGGAGCTCGTATTGACGTAACAATTATTCTTGACAATGCATCCGCTGCACAATTGTCTTTGCTCTGACATACTCGACTGTAAGTTCCGTATCTCCTCTAGACACAACCTAAACTTTGTTAAGCGACTAGCATGGGTTACAATGACTGAATAAATACATCAGGGTTTATGGTCCGAAAAAATTCTTAAAAGGTCTGTTCCATAAGTATGGCGGAATACTTAACGGACCATACGATGGCCAATAGTTCCTTTTCAATCGTTGAATAATTGCGTTCAGCTCTATTCAGTCCCCTACTCGCATAGGCTATGGGTCTGTTGTCGCTATAGAAAGTATAGCTGAAATGGCTATACCCGAAGCGTCCGTTTGTAGTCTAAACTCGTTCTTCTCTGAAAAATCTGGATACTGCAAAATTGGTTTGGTGAGGAGTGCTTTTTTCAGCTTCCAAAAATGACTGTGGCATTCATCCGACCGGACGAAGGGTACTGGACTTCTGACTTAATTTCATTTAGAGGTGCCGCAATTTGGGCAAAAATAAGGAATATATTTCCTGTAATAGTTTGCAAACGCAACAAAATCTTTTAACTTCCTCTGCGTTAGTTGGTAGCGGGTAGTTTCCAGTGCCCTAGTCTTCTCAGGATCGGGAAGTATTCCTTCTGGAGTGATAATGTGCCCCAATACAGCAATTCCCTTTTTAGAAAATTGCATTCTTGCAGGGTTTAATTTCAAGTTATATTTACGGAGCCTCTCCAACACTTGAACCAAGTTATAATTATGTTCATTTAAGTTACGACCGAAAATTATTAAATCATCTAAGTAGACTATACCAACAACGGTGCCCCTAGGCCCGACATTGCCACTGTCATATAATCTTGAAAATATGTTCGGTGATACTTTTAATCCATTGGTAGGCGACGCATTCTGAACTGCCCTTTTCCGGTTAACAACGAAACTAGTGCAAGTCTACTTCCCTCATTTCAGCTCGACCTGATGGTATCCCTGACTTAAGTCGAGGGTACTGAAATACATCGCTCCACCTAGAGAGTCAAAGAATATCTGTAATATTTTGGCAGCGGGAAATTTGTCATCCTTTATCTGCGTGTTGAGTGCACGATAATCGATAACAGTCCTCCACCTCTTTTTCCCTGAACTGTCCGCTTTTCTTGGGCACAATAAGTAAGGGAGAGCTCCATTCGCATGGACGTTTCCTCGATTATCCCGTCTTTTAACACTGACGTCTACCTGCCTACTTATTTCCTCTTTTGGCACTGTGGGGCAACCTGTATGGTTTTTGTACCACTGGTACCGCATTTTCCTTTAATGTTATATTTGCTTGTCCTAAATTTGTTGTCGTTAACTTGTCATTTTCCAAATGAAAATGTCGGCATACTTGCGCAAATATTTTCTATAGATACCTGTTCTTTCTTACCATATCCTTGAACGTATACGTCTTGAATATTTCCTTCACTCTCTCTACCGAGTTAGTCTTATTTTCAAATGTGCAACACTCAAATTCATTCACACTAACCTAGTTCTGGGACAATAATTTCTAATATTCACCTCATTCTCCCTTGTATTCATCAGTCGTATGGGTATCTTGCCATTACGAACAGTCACTACTGCCCCCTGCTACAAATACCCCTGACTTAATTCATTCGCTACAATCACACAATCGCCTTCTGCTTCAGTTGGTACTGAATGTATCACCTCACATCTAGCCGGATATTGACTACATTATGCGTAGGAGTCTGTCTCGCCTCAGGTCTATTTTACGGCTTTACCATTGCGTTTGAGAGCCAGACAGCCCCTTTCGTAGTCTATCGAAGCTTTATACTTCGAAAAGAAGTTCTCTCCCAAAATAGCATCCGTTGCGCACGAAAGATTATCTAATACAAAAAATTTTTCTCAAAAAATTCCGTTATCAACATACAATTTTAATTTACATACCCCACTGAGACTAAATTTCCCCCGATTCCTTTTATTCTATGTGTGTTTAAAAATAGGAATACTCAGGATGTACCTTTTCGAGTTTAATCACGCACAATGATGCTCCCGTGTCTACTAAACATTTTAAATCTACCCCCATTTACTGTAAACGATACTTCATTCATACCAGAACCCGTAAAAAATCCCATGCATACTAATCCTCTCGAAAAAAAACTGATTAAGTTGATTCACTTCTAATTCATTGTCCACTGACTCAACACATTCACGCTACGGTCATTCTCTTGGCCGTTTATTGCTTGCACCCTTCTAGCCGTACCTCTATAATTATGTTAATTTTCCCTTGTCCTCTATAGGCTGTCTCCTGTAGCTACCCCTCGAATTTCCATAGTTATAGTTTCTGAATTCCCTATTACTATTCTGATCTCTACCGTTTCCGTCAAAGTTTTGGTTCCTGAAATACCCCTGTTTCGACGGAAACCTCTATTGGACGAATTTGTCTGCCATTCGCCTCCCGACTGCATATGCCATTACCGCTCGTTCTCATCAGATCTTTCGGTATCCTCGCCTTCAGCTATCGAAATAGCATCGCGAAGGGAGTCAAACTGACGGGCTGCAATTACCGTACTCAACCTCTGGTCGCTAAGTCCATCAGCAAATCTCTTAATGGCTTGTTTCTCATTAATTGGCCTCAGGATACTATAAGCGTTAGGATTTCTTCTGCTTGCGATATTGTCAGACTTAACAAACGGATCTTCGACTTTCCTCCCAAAGTCCACCACTGATTTACTGCCTTGCCCAACGCTACACAATTTTGTTGCCAAGGCCGTTTATACGATTTTTTCGGAATAAGATTCCTTTTTTCATATCTAAAAAAGCAAAAGTTCCACTGTACCATAACTCTGGTCGAGTCTCATTTTAGCGGCTGTTGACAACCTGGATTCAAACGAGAATTTATTATTTAGATGCATTCCGATGTTGCTGTTGGGCTTAAACATGGAATCGTACAACTCTATACCGTCGATTAATTTAACTAACGCTTTCTACTGTACTATCATTGTTGGCAGAAGATCTGCAGGCTAGTTTCAAATCGAACTCCATGACCGCAGTTTTGTATTTGTTGTCTCTACTACAATATCAGAAGCACTTTTTTCCACTATTCGTATCATCAAAAGAGCAAAAGGCTTACAATTTCTCGGAAAATACTGTTGATTCTTGCTTTCTTATCTATAACTAATTGAGGTCAGATGCGTCTACTCTCCTACTATCGAAAAGATCTAAATATTTATGGCACTCTTCATAAAATTTATTGATTCGTTTAATTTAGTTCAACAGATGTCTCTACTTTCAAGCCGTCGTTTTGGACCCAATTTTATTATTAAATAAGTCTTATTTCCTTCAATTTGTTACACAATAGATCGCAAGATTCTAAATCCATTCAAATTAAACCAATTACTCAGTATAAAACAATAGTAACTTGATAGTGAGTCAATGCAGGTCAGGGGATCAGTGTCATCGCAGCGATTACCCATGTTATCAAAATAGCAACGTTATAATAACAATAATGTCAATGTCACAATTCATATTCATTCAATGGCATCAGAACGAGTGATAAAAAAATTTCCATAATCTTAACTAAGAATAGCTCCAGCAAAATAATAGTAATAATATCTACAGCAAAAAAAATATAAAATTTTCCATCTAACTTAAATTATGGTTATTGCACGAACGAGGAACTATTAACCTACTACAATTGAAAATAATAAACTAGTGCTAAATAACCAAAAAAATATAAATATATATAAAAAGGGGGTCATCCTATTTCATACTTAAATTTAAGAAAGGAAAACAAAAAAAATTATTAATAGTGTCTGTTCACTAGGGTAGATCCTACCTCAAACCTGCAACAGCGATGCTTGTGATTTTTGTAGCTCTGCTCGCTGAATTTCCTGTCTTGCCAGCTTCCTCATGTGGGCCAGGAACTTCTTCACTATTATCACAATAATTGCCAGCAAAATTATTATCAGAATTACCCCTAGCATCCCTTCTGTCCGTGTGATGGCCTGGGTTGGTGTAACCAAACATTTATGGAGTAACGTGACACTGACCTACTGATCTACTCACCACAGTATCAATATCATGGCTAATACTTCGGTCAATAGAAATGAGCAAACTTTTAATAATATAATCACACAGAAAATACGTTCGCGAACAGGCTTATTGAATATTGGAGGATCCACTTTCGAATTTTTATTTGGTACTTTAGACGCGAACGATGAATTAATATATCAAAAATATTTTGAAGCAATTAAAAAGAATGAGAACATTTTGAAAGCTAATCAGCAGAAAATACTGCGAATAGTATCCGATACTCAAACGAAATAAGTGAATACTATTAATTTTTTAATTGAGAAAACTGAACAGTTAAAGGTAGCTAACGATTTAAGTTTAAAACTTAATCTAATAATTCTCCATTCACACGAGATAGCAATAATATTATCAGAAATTGAAAATGCCATCAGTTTTGCACGTTTGCACATTTTACATGAAAATATTCTACCTCTGTCGAAATTTAATAAAGTAAAGAAGAAAGAAAAAATTTAATCATTCTCTCATTTAACAGACTATTATGCTGTATGCGTAACAAAAGTTTTTATTGAGGGTTTCAATATTTTATTTAGCCAAACCATCCCAATCTTTAAGAATGATAAATATAACCTGTTTAGATTGTATAAAGTACCTTTCCAAAATACCAGAATTCCTATCCTTAATTCCTATGGGTTAACACGCAACGAAGATATTGTATGGAATACCGAGGTCATTCAACAAGTCGAAGACTTCTACATTTGTAAACAAGAATATCTGAAGAAACCCCCTGAATGTGTCCGAATGGTTCTAAAAACCCTACAAGAACATTGCAATCGCAGTTCGGTTGAGCCTCAAGAAGTTTTATTCGAAATGGAAAATGGAAATATCATTTCCATTAACAATGAAATGATACAAGAAGAATGCGAAAGTGGTTCATTCTCTCATAAAATCCCTAAATTGTCTCAGATTACTTCAGAATGTATAATTACTGATAGATTCAAGAGAATACACCCCCGAGAAGATTTCAACACATATGCTCAGGTCTATCTTGCGCCACTGGAAGCGAATTGGACCTATGCAACAAATTGAAAGAATATCCAAGAGGAAGACATCCCCAAACTGGACGACCTATACCAATGGGCTCCACATCCTACAACTATAAGTTTTATTACAATTGTATTTGTAATTTTTATTATTATTGTAGTGCTTATAATTTTTTATAGAATTTCCTTAAAGATTCGTCACCTTAAAAATAAGGGTAACGAACATTCTTTAAATGGGGAGGAGTTATGTAGTCAAAGTACAGCTTATCCATTTTAATTGATAAGCTGTAAACTTTTGAGAGTTTTGTTTGAAACATTTGAAATTGAATATAATAAAGAATAAAAATAATTTTATAATTTTAGACAAAAATGCTTTTCAGAAAAAACTAAGTTTTCCAACATTATATAACGGACTCGTTATACGCTAAACGGTATTCAGAAACCAAATTTTCGTTTAACGGCGCCGTTATATTCGACGTAATCAAGCTGAAATATAATCAGTGCTCACCGACTGGTTAAATTGTTGTTATTGTCAAACTGTGAAAAGTTGTTGCTAATAAAAGCTTTATTATATTGTTCGAGATTACTCTTGAAAATACTTAAAAGGTAAATAAACATTATTAATAACTGTCTATCTATTTTTCATTAAAATAAGATCTTAATTTTCCATAAAATATTTTTATTTAAATTTGACATTTCATTTGAACATTTTTACATGTTTTAAACAACGACTTTGAAATAAATTATCGAATTGAATACAATAAGAAATTGAAACTAATTTTATTCTAGATCAATAAAAGTTATTTGATTCCTCGCTAAAGTCACTTTCAATAATGGATACAGACCTATCTTCTTTATCAGAGAACAGTGATAAAGAAGAGGAACCAAGATATCGAAGAATTCGATTCATAAGACCTGGAATTAATGTATTTGAGAAATATGACGATGTTGATTTTAAGGCCAGATTTCGTTTTCGTAAAGACATTGTATTGAATATTTTAAATAGAATCGGTAATCATCTGGAGCCAAAAGTTCATGGTAACCGATCCATAGAACCAATGGCTCAATTACTTCTTGCATTGAGATTTTATACAACTGGTGCATTTCAAAATTGTATTGGAGACATTGTCAATATTTCGCAGCCCTCAGTGTCACGAATAATTAAAAGAGTTACGCACTATATTGCCTTGTTAGGGCGAGAAGTAATTAAAATGCCATCGACCCGGGAAGAAATTGTAGAAGTGTACCCAATTTTATGCAATAAGAAATTTCCCCAGGGTCATTGGTGCTGTGGATTGTACACATATAAAAATATTATCTCCTGGTGGAAGAGATGCAGAACTGTATCGCAACCGAAAAGGATACTTTTCTTTAAACATACAAGTAGTGTGTGATGCACATTTAAAAATAAGACACATAATATCACGTTGGCCTGGCTCAGTACACGATTCAACTATATTAAATGATAGCCCTTTAATTGTTGATTTGACTCGTGGTAGATATGATAGGAACAATTTTCTCCTAGGTGATAGTGGATATCCATGTAAAACATATCTACTAACACCTGTGTTGAATCCAAGAACTCCAGCTGAGGAAGAGTACAACAGAGCCCAAATTGCCACAAGAAATACTGTGGAGAGGTGTTTTGGAGTTCTTAAGCGAAGATTTGCCTGCTTGTCAGTGGGTTTAAGAACGCACGTGGATACCACAGCAGCAGTTATAGTTGCTTGTGCTGTATTACACAATATAGCCATTGATCTTGGGGATTTTCTTGAACATGATCCTGATGAATATCTGGAAGTTATTGAAAATAATGATGTTGCACCCATTCGCCAACGCAATGTAAATACAACAGTTAGAAATGCCATTATTGAAGGTTATTTCACCTGAAAATAATTTTCAGTCATTTCTAGTACTGCATTTTATCAAAAACTGTATTATCAAATCAATTCCTTTCTATTGACATTTTTTACAAATAAAACTCTGCATAAGTAAACGAAATAAAACTCTTTCCATTTAATTTTCATTTTTTAATAGTAAGGCATATTTTTTCTTTTTAATTTTTAAATCCCACATTAGGTTTTGTCTTTGTAATTTGAATAAAGATTTTTGAGACATTTCCTCATACTGGGCATTTCTTAATTTTTGTTTAAAATACTTTTTTTTTAATGCCTCCGAACTGATATTTTTATCATATTTCATTTTATTCTGCCGGGCACGGAATACAGGCTTTGGGCTTGGTAGAGCCAAAGGAGTTGGTTCTGGAGAAATGGGCATGGGGATAGGGCTAGAGTTAACTGAAGTGACAGTCACTAAAATCGGCTCCATGTCTGAAGAGTAAAAAAATGTATAATACATCAATAGAAGAGTAAAAGCATGGATGGCAAATATTATTTCTTTTTATAATTATTGGTGAGTATTCAGCATCTGCAACATAAATTGGTAATTGATTAGTAATGTTTATTTTAGAATAAACTTCGAGCAAATTTTAGATATAAACGATAATTTGTATATACATAATGAATATTCATGAAAAGAATACATTACCATTGTGATAGTCAGCAGCGGAATCATACATGTTGGCATTTGGTTTTATATTACCTCCCACTATGCTCAGTATCTGCTGACTAGTATTGCTGATTTCCGGAACACAGTCACCTCCCTGTTTTCAAAATTTCTATCTATAAAGCAAATATAAGAAAATGGTTAAAAAAATTTCAACTGATACCTCCATAAATTTATATTAAATGAGTATTGATTTTCTGGAAACATAGACAAGGGAAAGATAGGACAAACTTATTTGAGATGTATTTGTACCAACAAGTGTCTTCTCACTTAAATACATATAATTTGCAATAATTGTATAAATTACAAAAATTTTGTAATATTGTATTTATTGTATAATAAACACATATATTTCTTAGTGAATTGTCAGCTTTTCCAAACATTTTTGGTGCCTATCTATAAAATATTTTATTTTATTGATGTATTGGTCACACAACATTTCCTCACCCTTTGAAGCTTAGCTTCTTCTTTTGCCAAGTGTATTGCGGCTTGTGCATCCTCCTCCTCAACATCAATTTCCATGATGACTGATTGTTCATATTGTGCTCTCTGCAAAAGATCCCAAATACATTTACTTATTGCAGAGAAGTTTCTGCAAACAATTTATAGTATATTTATGCAGAATATAAAAATTGTTGACAAAACAAAAAAGTAGTAGTTTCTTTTTTAAACTTGCACCTTTTACACACTATAAGAATTCAGTTTGAAAAGCGGAAGTATATATTATCATTTTAAACTTATACTTATGGCTTACATTCTCTTCTGCAACATCCTTCCTAGCTTTCCTTTTACAATTTTCGTACAAATTTTTTAATTGCCTCACATCTCTAGGCTCTTCAGCACAAGCATTGAACTCCTTTGTAATGGTCTCCCAAGCTTCCCTTTTCCTCTTAATCACGCTAGCATTTGTGAACTTGCTTTCCACAGTGTCTTTTTTCTGTATAGTTGAGGAATTTAGGACAAAGGATTAGGTTAGGAAAAGAATGGGTATTCTCTTGCCAAGACATTTATATTTTTTGGTATATTTATCAATATTTGGCATGTTTACCTTAACGTAGGTATATTTATCAGAGGATAGTAATATTTACACATAAAACTAATTTAATTCAAAATATGAATACTGAAAAATAGTGAATTGATGAAATTCTCGTATTCTTCAAGTATAATTTGTTGTAGGTTATGTATTGGCAGTAGGGATAAAAACAAAAATTTCAAATGTTTTATGATTGATAATGATTGTCTATCTCAATGTTACATGGAATTTCCTTTATATCCTAATTTCCTTAACACCCTGAATACCTACGATTCCACGATTCTCAAAAACAATTCTTTTTCTTGTTGTTATAATTTTTAGTTTTATTTCGTTTACCGGTCATAACTATAAAATAACTATGTAAAACAGCAACATAAAAAATATTTAATCCAACTTACTGGGAACTCACGTATATAATATACTAGATATTAATCTTCAAAAATAAAATAATATATCGACAGGTATCGAACAAACTTTGAAGTATGCTTGACACTCGCTTGACACTTACATTACAGATTTAGTTACCGTCACAACGTTGCCATAGTGTGTCCGCCCGTTTTGTAACGGTGCCATTATATCTCGTCTGGTTCAGTTGTGAATACCAACTAATATTTAACGGACCGTTATCCTGACGGCGCCGTTATCGTAACGGCTCCGTTATTTGATATTTCTGAATAACGATGTTAGTCAAAAATATCAAATTTGAATGAATTTGATAATTGTTCTCTAATCATTACAGACAATATTGATACTGAATCTAATGTAAATAAATATTTAATATTAAAGTTATTGGAGAATAAATCGCAGAATGGATCGGAGAATGAATTAGAACAAAATACAAAACATAATGTAATACTTTAATCCGTATTTAACATTCCAGAAATTCTTTTTTAAATTCAATTCAAAAGCAATTAACTTTACTCTTTTACAATCTTTATAAGCTCTTTCTTTTGTTTCTAAAGAAATTGTTTAAGCAAATAAATTTTCTATTACAAATTATATATTATATAATTTGTTTGAATCAATCAACATTTCAAGTAATATTATTTATACAAAATCCGATACTATCAATTTTTCAGAGTTGGATAAAACAAATTCAGCAAAAATTCAAAACGACCTGACAGATTTCTGTATAGATGAAAAAATTATTTTTAACTTCCTCAAAGAAGACAGACTACCGACAACATTACAAGAACACTTAATTTTGGATGCTTTTAAAACAATTAATTTTAAAGCTCAAATGAAAAACGAATCCTTTGATGGTTTAACAAAATTCATTCTGAATGACATCAAAAATGGTAATGATAATACCCTAAAAACCGGTTTTAATTTTAATATATTTTTAGAGAAGCTAATCAAAGAATATCCAATGATTCCAGAAAAAGAATTATTAAAACATTATTTGTATATTATAAACAATTTTAATAAAGATGCTCAGATTCCTTTGTTTGTTTCCGATCTTCAATAGTTCTAAATTAACTAAAACAACAGTTATTAAGTTGAATGAAAAATGTTTTAATAAACTTGTTTCCCTCAGTGTTATAATTTTTATAAAATATGGTAGTTTTTGGGCTTGTTTAATACCAGTACAATTGTTTTATGCAAAAAATTTCTATGCATAGATCTTAAAAAAATATTTCAGAGACTTAATAAATTGCATGATGAAAATAAAACCCATAGCCTGATGTCAGATAATCAAACTAGTTTGTATATCCATGTTAATAAAGAAGGCGTCATTGAAAAAAAGGCTACGCATAAATTAGAATTAGCAGGAACTGATGAAAATGTTTTAAAACTTACTGATCCTACAATGACTAAAGAAGAATTTATACTAAATTTAATAAATAATGTCAAATTCAATATCAAAAATAGACATATAGTTATTGAGAACTTTTCGTTGTCGATATGAATTAATCTTCATTTTAAGAATGATTATCAAGCACTGAGGATAGTTCAGGGATTCTAACGTATTTATCAAAACCTTGACGGTAACGTCCATTAGGGCTCGTTCAGACACGGCGGGAACCGCGCGATTTTAGAATCGCGTGGGAATCACGCGGGTCTTATTTATATGAGTACTTTTGCAATCGTTTAGACGTAACCGCGTGGTTGGTCAACCCGCGCGGTACCCGCGACTCAACCGCCAGAAAATAGAATCGTGCGGTGCCCGCGCGATTCTGTTACTATAGAGACTCTCATCAGCGTTCAGTTGCATTGTGGTAACCGCACGATTCGTACCTACGTCACAACAAGAACACGTGCGACATCGCTATGGATCGCTTCGACACTGAGTTATTTATTGATGAAGTGGAGAAAAGGCCTGAAATCTGGGATCTTCACTGTGAGGATTATTCCAATAAAGTAGCCAAAAACCGAGCTTGGCAGGAGTTGGTGGAGATATTTGGAAATGTTGAAGACACGTTGTAAAAAAAGAATATTTTAGGTAAGTAGGTATTTATTCAGCAAAAATGAACTGACAATTATATTTTTGCGTCCTGCCATGAAACACTTCCGTCGTTCACAAAGTAATGAGCGAATTTATCTCTGATATTCAAAGATGATGGTGCCCCTCTTCCTGCATGCAATCTATTTAGACTAGTCATTGGTGCAGTGTATAGACTATAGAGTATCGTTATATTTTATACCATCTCTAGTCCTCACAAAGTTATGTAAAACGCAACAGGCTTTTATTATGTCTTCGGCAAAGTCTATGTTTACATTTATAGGTCTATGAAAGATACGCCACTTGTTTGCCAAAATACCAAAAGTACACTCAATGTTACGTCTTGCTCTTGATAACCTATAGTTGAAAATCCTTTTTTCACGTGATAAACATTTGCCTGCATAGGGTCGCATTAAATTTTCCGTTGAACCAAAGGCTTCATCTCCAACTATAACATAAGGTAGTGGTGTTGGATCTAGAAGAAATATTGGTTAAGGTTCTGGTATATTTAGTGATTTTTCGATCAGTCGTTTATAGAATAAAGAGTTTTTGAATATAGCGGAATCACTGCTTTTACCATAAGCCCCAATGTCAACATAAGTAAAACAATAGTTCGAATAGCAAAGTGCTAAGAGCACAATAGAAAAGAAATGTTTGTAGTTATGATATAAAGATCCTGATTCGACAGGCTTCATAACTCGGATATGCTTGCCGTCTATAGCACCAATGCAATTTGGAAAGTTCGTATATCTCTCAAAGTCTTGAGCTATTTGCTTCCAGATATCTTCAGTAGTTTCGGGCATGATTTTATTTACCAAGTTTTTCCACAATGATTTACATACTTCACGGACAATTCCTGTAACTGTTGATTTTCCAAGGCGATAGTTATAGCTAATTTCTCCAAATGAACAACCCGTACCAAGATATCTGAAACAAGAAAATTAATAATGGTATCATTTTCAGGTACAATACTGCAAAAAAAATGGAAGAATATACGGGATTGTTATAATAAGGAATACAAAAAAGGGAAAACTAATCCTTCCGGTTCAGTTGCTCGTAAAGGATCCCAATATATGTATTTTTCCAGACTTTCTTTTCTGCAGAAGAGTGTAGAAAATAACGAAACTACTAATAATATGGAAGAACAGCCAGATGAGAGTCAGGAAAATCAATATCATGCCGATAATGAGACAAGTCAAGTGAACGTTAATGCAGCCGAAGCCACTGAAGTACGTCCTCCCAAACGAAGAAGAAGAAATATGCCAGAAGAACGAATAAGTGATTTGATAGAAAAAAGCATTGAGTCACGTCAAATTCTGCAGAATGAACTGCAACAAAATAGTATTTCTAAACAAGAAGACGATAAATTGTTTTGTTTGTCGTTATACAAAGAACTCAAAAAAGTTCCAGAATACCGTCGTTCAGCTACCAAAATTGAATTGCTTCAAGTGATACAAAAAGGACAAGCTGCGCCGCCCTCTGCTCGCTTCAGTACGCAACAGATTATGCCTCACACAACGTATTGGCAAGGTCAACAGTACACAACCCCACAAGGGTATTTCACTGCATCTGGAACAACTTCTGCTGTTATTCCGCCAGCGTCCCCATCGCCATCATCGCATTTCAGTTCTGTCTCGCAGTCGTCTACTATTGCAGAAAATATATATGTTGATTTTGATGAACAATAAATCAATATCCTACCTAAAGGTTACTACGAGTTTTTCTTCTGGTGACACGCTTGCCCCCATATGTGTTTCAGAGTTCGAAATATCTTCTTTGATCAATTCAATTAGTTCATTAAAAGATTTTATTGACATTCTCAAATAGTCAAAAAACTTCTCCTCGAACATTCTTAATTTGGGATATAATGTTACGAATTGGCCATGTACGAGTCGGTCACTTGATATTGGATGCACCCAATACTGCCTTCTTTTCTTTTTTTTAAAACTGACGCTATCCGCTCGCGCCAATCGCGTACTAACCGCTCTGTCTGAACACATACACAATTTTGCGATTCCAAACCGCACGATTCTAAAATCGCGCGGTTCCCGCGTGTCTGAACGAGCCCTTATTGATATCAAAGTCTTTAACAATTACTATAAATATACTTATTAGAATTCCAACAGTCTGCGCACAGCTTTTTAAATGAATTATAATCCATGTCTGGAGTTACATGTTCATCGAAAGCATGTCTAAGATTAACATCATCCTGCTTGAATAAGACAATGATATTCAAATTATCTCGACATCCATGCTTAATTGCCATAATGTATGATTGAGTAAGGAAAGCAAAGTCAACTGCTCTGTGGCGTCCCTTGCAGTAGAAAGCCTTAAGAAAGATCAGTAAGCTGGAAAGAAAACACATTTTCTTTAATATCGAAACAGGCACATTATGAATTAAAAGAAAAATATAAAATATTTTTTGATTTGATCAAAAAATCAAAACAATGGGACTGTTTTTTAAATTATAAACTCTCTTTTAAAAACTTTTCAAATCCTATTTTTCACTATTATAGATCCATATCTAGATATAGATGTTGGTAACTATATTATGTTATTGAAAGATTATCTTAATGAGATGATACAAAATATTGATGAGAATATCGAGTTAACATTTGATATCGAAGATAAAGAATACGAATTTCTTTCCTATGCTCTGATCGCTAAAAAACTTTTAATAAATATATAGATAATTATATGTTATTTTAAACATTTATTTTGCCAAAAATAGAAAAATGTTTGAAATAGAAGATTTTTTAAGAAAGAAGAAATTAAGTTAAGATAATTTTATTTGTTCTTATTTGTTTGCGTTTAATTTTAAAAATAAAAAATATTTATTCAAAGAATTTTTGAATACATGTAAGGTTTGTAAAAATTATCATCACAACTTTGAAAAAAAAGATGTTGTCTAATATGTGTGCCATGTGGTGTTATTAAAGAAAAGAATCACATTTGGAAAGAGAAAACCATGTGGTGTTATTAAAGAAAAGAATCACATTTGTAAAGAGAAAAATGTGTTTTGCGGACTTTGTGAATTATATTATAATAAAAATTTAAAACATATTCCATTTAATAATGAGAAATGTTTACATAAAAAAAATATGCAAACAGAAATGTTTATTAACAACCGACAATCAACTCTTTTAAAATTTTTTCAAAAAAAAAAGAAAGAAATTAAACCATGTGTAAAAACGTTTAATATTTTGAACTCAGAATTTCCTTCTCTAAAGAAAATCAATAATGAAATTAATTTTATACAAAAGGAAAAGGAAAAGAATTAAAATTAATTTCATTGATTAAAATTTTTTAAATATTTTTTATTACTTTTTATTACATTTTTAATAACATTTTTCAAATATTCTTGATTGGTATGCATCATAATTTTCTGAATAAAATAATAGACACGCTCTGAAACTGATTTTATTCATCGCCTCATTTTCTTCAATAATCATATCTTCAATAGTTACTTTATTATCATTAACATCTTGTCTAATTTTTTTTCGTTATCTGTTTTTAACCAACATTGGAATTCATCTTCATCGAATGCCTTATTACATTTCTTAATCATCTGGTTATATTTATTATATGAAGCACGTAAAATTTTATTTTTCTTCCTTTCTAGAGTAATATCTTGAGGATTGTATTCAAACCAAACACCATCACTCTTAACCAAGGCAAATGTTCCTAATTTCATAGCAATGTCAACACTGTTTAAATTATTACCGAATACTGGAGAACCTAAAGGAGAAACTTCATCATCAATGATATAACATAAAGCACCGACTAATTCGTAACTAATTTCATTTACAGTAACAATTGATTCTACCAAAATTCTTGATAGATTGATTGAAGGTTTGAATGCAGGTCTAAAGAAAATATTAGTTGAAGGACAAGTGTTAAATCTATTCTTTTCTCTAGGAACAGAAATATAAAATCCATTAGTTAGTAATACTTCGACAGGAGTCATATTTTTATATATGGCATCAAGAGTTGGTTGTCTAGCTATAATAGATGGAATTGCACTATTGATATCTGCTTCAATTTTGTTTGTCGATAGAATATTAAACTGATTTTGAATTAAATTCGCCTGATCTTCTTGCACAACATTTTTATTATCTGAATCTGTGAAAACAACTTTTTTAGTTACTGAATCGCATCCAAGAAGATCAAAATTATTTTGTGTTAACTGCGGAACGTTATTATCAGAAAAACAATACATATCAGAAATAGGATATTCAATGGTATAAACAGATTTTAGCGTTTCATATACAATAGAAGTTGATGGGGCATTAAACATTCCGAATTTTGTTGCTGATAATAGACCTTTTGTTATTAAAGTAGGTTTAAAAGAAAAAGTTGCTAAAATTGCCTGCAACATATATTCTTCACGGAATTTAGCACCTGGCATTTTAATATTATCCAAAAGTTTAATGAGTTAATTTGGGATCAATTATTCTTAACAAAAAGAGAAACATACTATCTTTATGTACCTCTTTATTTCTTATTTGGTGGACTAGATTTTGATAATCACTCCTAATAATTAAATCTTCAATTCCAGGTAGTTTAGTACCAAAAAGAATGAAGAATAAGGGGTCAATAACGTCTTTTTCCATTTTAGTTTTGTCCATAAAATTTACTAGAGTTGACAAACCTTGCCATTTATTGGAAATCTCTTGAGTAATATCAACTTTTTGATTAAACATAACAGGACCACTTGTAACAGAATCAACAGGTTTTAAAAACATATCTGATGTCAACCTATATTCAGATATGGCAGCAAGACTATGTTTATCCATAACACTTTCTTTGACAATCTTATAAATATTATCTCAAAGGAATCTTACCAAATATTCATATTCAGAATTATCAAGACTATAAGAGTATTTAGTCAAAAATGACATAATAAACTTCTCAAGATTATTATCATCAGACGTATTAACAGCTATAGTAATTCTTTTAAAATATCAGGATCAATTTTATTAACATCAAGAACAGATTTATTATAAAATTGTACTTCTTTGCGATTAGAGCGTTTAACATTTTCACCACCGCCGACTAAACTAGAATCGATATTATCTTTTATATTTTCACGTAATAAAGTTATTGTATCCATATAAACATCTTCTCAAGAAGAGAGATAATCCTGTTCCTCGTCTGTTTTAATAAATAACTTATTTTTATCGAATGTCAGTAAACCATCTCTTATAAACTTTGGTTGCATTTTAATAGTTTTCATTTATAAAATAAAAATTACGAAACGCAAAAGAATATTAATAGATATTTCAAATATGAAATATTTATGAATGGAAGAAAAATATTCTTTTTTGCAAAAAAATAGCTTTATAAAAATATATACAAACCCAATATTAACAAAATCATACAGTAAAGCAAATAAAAGATTTAGAATTAAAATTTTCGTCGTCGTGTTGTTTATTTTGTGAGCAGAAATTAGATTCTTCAGATAATCAAAATAAAGTATTCTGCTCAGATATATGCAAATGTACTTTTTATTCGAATTTACAAAAGATAATACCGTTTAGTAATAAACAAATTAAATTTATATCTTTTGAATTGCTGAGCGAAGAATCCAAATGTTTATATAGAACTTTTGTAAATCAGCCCCGTATTTATGATAAATTTCATGTCAGATATTCTTCTTTTATTAAAAATAATAAAACCTATATTTGTAGTATTTTTAAATTTATTTTAAAATTCGAAATAATAGTGGAAGTCCAAAAAGATTTTGAATTAAATTATAAATATTGTCCAACTAATAAACCTATGAGTTATATGTCTTTAGAATCTCTAGATTTTAGTTTTATTAAAGAAACTGAAGATTCTAGTTTTATGAAAGAAACTGAAGATAGTTTTATGAAACAAAATCCTTTTGTTAAAATATATTTAAATTGTAAAAAAGAAACAGATAAACATATTGTAAGAATTAATAAAAATTCTGTAACAGGTAACGAAATACATATTAATTATCCATTTGAATATTTTTTTTCATTGCCAAATCTTTGCTTATTAAAAAATCCTGATTTAATTTTAAAATGTGAAAACCATATTAATCAGAATACTGTATTTGAAACAGAATCTCATAAAAATTCTAAACAAGAAATATTATTTAATATTAATATGATAAATTATCGAGGCCGACGAGAAAGACAGGCCTGGGCGCGTAAAAGTCATGAGATCAACTTAGTGCTACGACAATGTGAGGTTAGGTTGTAATTTGTAAACAAGATGAATTGCAGCGATTGTTGATGATCTTAAGATCTTGAATATAAATAATAACTGGGTATGTACTTCGCAAATATGTATATCACAATATATAATATATCACAAATCAGTAGAATATGCGAAACGAGCAACAAAACATTTATTCTCAGGAAAAATCTCGAAATGCCTCGCTGTTGCAGTGTGATCGGTTGTCGGTCGAACTACAGAAGTGAAATTGCTGGTGAAAAACAAGCAGTTTCCACATTTGCACTACCGAAAAACGATGCTGAAAGAAGAATCTGGCTCAAAAAGATTCCAACAAATTTCGAGGGGATAAAACAACCCATAATTTGTATCAAACATTTTGCTGTGAAAGATGTTATCATGACTGATAAGTGTATAGTGAATGGAGAATATAAGACAATTGAGAGAAAAATTCCTAAACTTGCACCTGGAGCTGTACCTACAATTTTTCCAAATGAACCATCCTACCTATCTGAAACGAAGAAATCTTCGGTTAGCCTTGCAGATGTAGAGGAAATACAAATGGAACAGGCCATCAAAGAAAGTCTCGAATCAGTCATGGAGTATGGACAGCAAGACAATTTTCCAATCTAGATGATATTACAATTAGCCAACTAAAAGGCTTCTTTAACAACTTATCTAGCCAGGTTGTTAATAAGTTTATAACATTATTTAAATCTAAATATTATGTATACTACTTATTACTATGCTTTTCTTTGAATCTGTTGTTTGTTCCTTATTATACTAGATTTTTCTTGGAGTCCTTTTTAACTGTTCCTGATATTGTTTTTATTTCTTTTTACAAATTATTATTCTTGAGTGGTTCGAATTTTGTCCTTTTATATTATTGTCATATATTTGAAATGAAAAAATTTAATGAATAAGGAAGAAAATAAAGTTTCTACCAGTTAATTTTAAAACATAAAAAAATACAATATTTTATTTCAAACTAGTATACAGAATTTTTAAAATAACTTACAAAATCTTTTATTGCGGTTCCTCATTTGACGGAATTTTTTTATAACAATAGTGATTATAACATACACTATGGCTTTAAGAGACACAGCAATTGCAATTGGCCATATAAGTTCAGACCAATCAAAGCCTTGAGATTGTTTACTGGAAATATCTGAAGAAGCAGTCGCCACAAGATTGTTAAAAATATGCATTGCACAAACTCCTTTTGATTTTCCGGTATTTATAAAATCTATACTTAAAATCTGTCCCTCAGGAGCTTTACAATCTTTTATTTTTATACTTTTAAACGTTAAATCAGCCTCGGCTTGAGCTTGAGCCTCGCAATACTCGTTTAAATAATTTTTAAAATCGTTTACGACATCATTAATATTAGTTGAGAATCCAACAGTCGTTGTAAACCATGTTGCCGCTTCTTGTTTTTGATTGTTTTCTAACTTGTTATAAAAATCAATTAATACTTTAGATACAATCTCCATTGTAACATCAGCTTCGGCGAAACAATTATTTGAGACATTAATTGTGCAGCCATTTATTTTTTCAAAATAAACTGAATCTATATTTATACTGTAATCTTTATTTGCGGAAGCTTTTGCTTTCTGATCAATTTCATTTCTGATTGAATTTGTTATATTTGCAACATCAGTTTGACTACTCGCGCCCGTCCCCATAATTTATAACAGGAATGTTTCTAATTTTTAATATAGTTATCCATCCAGGGTTAATGGACTCACCTCTGCTCCTAGCCTAGGTCACTCCAGAATGGCATTCCTCAAATATCTATCTTAAGTCCAACCCTATTTCTGATAGCGATAAACAGCATACTAAACAAAATGAGATCTCCCGTGAAAGCCAACTTATATGCCGACGATCTAGTCATATACACAAAAAGTAACAATGCTTTTTCTGCAAGTCAAATATTACAACACTTCATCCAAGAAATAGAAAACTGGTCACTCAAAACAGGATTCCTCTTCTCAAATGAAAAGTCTCGCTTCATGGTTTTCAGTAAAAAGAAAAATCTAGACAATATTAACCTGACGCTAAACGGATCCATCCTGAGGAGAGTAGAAGAAATAAATTTCCTTGGTTTGACCTTTGACTCTGTCTTGAAATGGAAGCCCCACATCGAAAACTTACAACGGTCTTGTCAACAAAGAATGAATATCCTGAAAATATTATCGAACATTAATTGGGGCGCCGGTACAACAATAATCCTCAACCTTTATAGAACTCTCATAAGAAGTAAATTAGATTATGGCTCAATTTGTTACAACACCGCAAATAGAACTCTGTCAAAAAAACTCTATTCCATTCAAAGCTCAGCCTTAAGACTAGCCCTTGGTGCCTTCCGAACCATTCCTATTACTAGTCTGCAAGTAGCTGCTAATGAACCTTCATTATATTTACGTCGACAATTGCTGGCTCTTGAATATGCAGGCAGAGTATCATCGAACAAAAAAATTTAATTCATTCGACCATTTTTAGAACTAATGTGTTACATCAGGATTTCTATGACAGTAAGCCACTCAAAAATATTCCATTCCGGGAAAGAATAAGACTTTATGGTTATGATGTTGGACAATTCAACCTCTCGATATTTAGTGAATTAAATCACCCTCCATGGAAAATCAAGATACCGAAAATCGATACATCTCTAACAATTTACCATAAAAAATCCACAAACCCCCACATAGTTCAAATTGCCTTCCAAGAATCCATCTCCAAATACTTCCACTTCCACCAAATTTTTACTGACGCATCTAAAACAGCACAAGGACATGCTTCTGCCTACATAAGCGGCGAACATAATTTTACCGTACGCTTGCCACAAAAATGTAGTATTTTCACCGGCGAAACGACAGCCATCCTCGAGTCCCTCAGAATGTGCACAGAAGACCCCAGAAATAACTTCATTATCATCACAGACTCTCTAAGTGCGATTTACGGACTGAAACAGCTATATACCTCTACCTACTAGAATCTGTAGGTAAAAACATTGTATTTTTATGGATACCTTCTCACATGGGCATTAAGGGGAATGAAGAAGTTGACGCTCTAGCCCAACGGTCAGCAACAGGCGGACCGCGGTCCGTTTGCGGACCGCGAAAGGTTGAACCTCGGACCGCCAAATATTGTAATGTAGGTATTGTAGGTATGTCAAGTATAAACAAATACGTAATATTTTTGAACCAATCTAACTGAGTACATACCTAATCTAATTAATCTGTTTTACAATATCGACATCGATCAAAAACATCGCGCCGCCGAGTCGCCGCGCGCGCTCTGTTCATACGTACTTATAGCTCCGACGACCACTTGTAACTGAGCGTGAGCGGAGCGCGGCCTAGCGAGCGGGTTTTGTTAACACGCGAGCGAGAGCGAGACGGCATGCACTAGCAACAGCGTACGCGAATTAGTTATTGTATGTAAATGTGATTTAGCCATTCGCTACGAAACATCAGCAGATTGAGCGTATCATTTTTATGGTAATATGTGGGAAAGCATTTCATATTTCGCGTACTTAGCGAACTGTGGCGCGCTTGCGACTTTGTATTTTGTAACAAACGCGAGCAAGTATCGAAATCGGGGGTCCGGGCGCGAGGGCGGGGGAAAGCAGACTGCCAGTCGGTCTCGCTCGGTCAGTCGCAGCGCAAATCGTGGAGCAACAGTTCATTTGTTTTGTGATTTCTTGCGTTTTAGTTCGTTTAATAAAAAATATTTTTTTACCTAGGCGTGATATGGATCCTAAAAAGCGAAAAGTGGACAGTGAAAATAGGAGGTTTTTAGAAGAATGGACTGAACATTTGGACTGGAAATTTGAAGCGACACTATGAAACAACACATCAGCAATTCCACAAAAACTTCCCTCCTGGCAGTGAGGCTCGTAAAGAAAAACTTCAGGCACATCTCAGTCCTTACAATAAAAGCACAAAATTACTAGTTCGTTGCATGAGCGACCAAGAAAAATCCACAGAAGCAGCGTTACGTGTGTGCTGGACGCTTAATAAACATCAAAAACCATTTTCGGATTCGGAGATAGTGAAGGAATGTATGTTGGCAGTAGTCACAACACTTTTTGAAGAAAAAAAAGATGTTATCACTGGAATTCAAAGTATTCCATTATCAGCAAGAAGCAATACACGAAGGACTGAAATTTTAGCTGCTGATATTAAGATGACTCTTATCAAACTTCTGCAAAAGGCACCTTGCTACGCCATAGCACTTGATGAGTCGTGTGACATTACTGATGATGAACAAATGTCAATTTTTGTCAGATTTCTTGACATTGAGTCTAAAACTTTTAGGGAAGAGTTGCTAACAATATTGCCGTTAAAAGGTAACACTCGAGGAGAAGATTTATTCAAGGTAATTGATGAATTTATTACTAAATCTAACATCAGTTACGACAAAATGGTGTCTCTTTCTACTGACGGGGCTCCAGCAATGATTGGCAAAGAAAAAGGTGTCGTCACCAGACAGCCCTTTGTGGAAAACTTAGCGATACACTGAAAGAAGTGATGGACAGCTTGGTGAAGTTAATAAATTTTATAAGATCTCATTCCGCTCTTCAGCACCGACATTTCAAGGAGTTTCTATTTGAATGTGATTCAGCGTATTCTGCGTATTCTTACTGCAACACAACAATGTTCGTTGGCTAAGTAAGGGTCAAGTTATTGAACGTTTTTGGTCAATAAAAGAACAAGTAACCTCCTTCTTGCAAAACTTAGATACGCAGGCAGCTAAGAAGCACCTTAAGTTCGTAACAAATAAGCACAATATGTTGGTTGTGGCTTTTCTAAAAGATATTTTGAAATATCTAAATGCGCTCAACACAGAGTTACAAGGAAATGGAAAATTAATATGTGATCTGATACAAAGCGTGTCTGCTTTTCGTCGTAAGCTGGATATCTTTGAAAAAGATACTGCAAGACAAGAATTTGTTCATTTTCCGACAATTCTGGAATATAATAAGGAGAACTCTGAAGAAGACGTTGCAGTGTTTACAAAATTTTTGGCCGATCTTAGCAACGAATTTGCCACAAGATTCCAAGACTTTGCAGAGATTATCTCTGTTTCTTAAGTCACCCTTTGAAGTTGATGCAGCAGCCGAATGGACAGATGTGGCTGCCAAGTTATTTAATCTGCCAAAGCCATCACTTCAAATGGAAATAATCGATCTGCAAGAAGATGTGTCTTTGCAAATATATAAAAAGGTGTCAACTGAAGAATTTTGGGTCAAACATGTCCCAGAAAAATATCAAAATTGCAAAAAACTTGCTATCAATTTGGCCACTATGTTTGGCTCGACATACATATGCGAAACATCTTTTTCAAAAATGAATTTTTTGAAAAACAAATATCGTTCGAGATTAACAGACGCTCACTTAGAAGACACTCTTCGAATTAGCTGTTCTTCACGAGAACCAAACTTTAAAAACCTGGCTCAAGACCGCCGATGCAATTTTTCACACTAATTTTAGGTAATAAATAGCTGTACTTAATTATTATCAGTTGTTTTTTTTTCTGGGCCGTTTAAAAATTTTCGAGCAATATCCGGACCCTAGTTAAAACTACTTGCCGACCCCTGCTCTAGCCCATAAATCACTTTACCAAAAGAAGTTAACATCTTCGGACCACAAATCTTCAGTTCGCAACTTCATAATCAACACCTGGCAATCCACTTGGAATGAAACAATAACCAAACTAACAAATCAAAGGACTAGTAAACGAGAAATTATCCCTATCCACAAGAAGGAGAGACCAAGTTATCATAAATCGTCTTCGTCTAGGACAGCGGTCGGCAACGCGCGGCCCGCGGCCTTATACCTTGTGGCCCCTGATCGAAATGAATAAAATGAATAATTACCCGCGAAAAATATAAAAACAGGACTGCATAGTAATAAAGAGCGCGCCCGATCTGTGGTCCGCGTTGAGAACCAGCGATAGTGAGTGCAGGAGGGGCGGGAAGAACGCCGACGGTCGAACAGACGGACGAAACGCCCACGACGACAGTTGACACCCGCATGTGATTCATGTACTTTTTTATTAATTATAATGGAAAACCACTATGCTTAATATGCCAAAAAACCATTGCTATTCAAGAGGAATATAACGTCAAACGCCACTAGGGGCTATCCATAAATTACGTCACACGTTAAGGGGGAGGGAGGGAATCGACGGAGTGTGACATTGTATGACAAGGGGGTGGGAGGGGTCCTAAATTTCGTGACATTGTAACGTGTAAATTCTCCGCTTAACCGCCGCCACTGTGATAACGTGATTCACGCTATCAAACTCGTCCAGTTAGGAATGACTTGCGTATGAAGAGAATATCGAGATAGCGTCGAATTTGCACGTGAAACATCGTTCTCTTTTGGCAGGTATCCGTTGAAGATACATCGTTAAGAGTCAAATAATATTCAATATCTATTAAACGAATATTCAGTTTATTAAAATTATTAAGTGAAATCCTTTCAGAAGAGGTCGTACAGATAGCGGGATATATATATATATATATATATATATATATATATATATATATATATATATATATATATATATATATTTATATATATTTATTTATATATATATCAGGCGCGGATCCACGGGGGGGGGGGAACTGGGGGAACGTTCCCCCCCCAAATAGCCAAATAACTAAGGTTAAAATGATTACAAGATCAGCAATAATTTAATTTGATTCATTTCTGAAACAAAGTTGTTGAAAGTACAGATACGGAATGGAAATGCAATAAGGTCAGAAATAATATAAATATGGACCAATTTCTATATTCAAACGTGTCCCAATAAATATTTTCGTCTGGCGCCGGCATCGAACATGTTCAAAGGTGCCGCAATTAGGTCTTAAATATTACTGTCGGCGTCAGCAATGTGATTCCCCTGCTTACCCCGATTTGCGCTTCATGAAGCTTGTCGGTATCTCTTCGACAAACTACCATCAATTTTGTGAGAAGCGCGGCTCCTTTGATCGGTGTTTTTGATCTTCAGGCGTTTATCTTTGATATTCCATCAATTGTTTTTATTTTCAATTCACCAATCAGAATTATTAATTCGAAAAAGGAGAAAAATATATAAATACTAGGAGTGTAGACGACCAGAGTCCAGAATAAGCAGTTGTTTTCTATTTGTTTGTATAATGGTAAGTAAATATCATATTTCATTGTTATTCAAGTAATGTAGAATGAATATAATTTGAGATCGCATTCGACAATACAAACAACTTTTGACATGATGCTGTAGTAACAGTAAATAAATATATTTAATAATTATTGATTTAACTTCTGGGATATCATTTTCTGGAATCGAACCAATTTTCTATTATAATCATCATACCTTAAACTTTGGCTTTTTGCGTTTCAAGGCACGTTGAATCCAAATCTGCAATAAAAAATAAGTTTGTCCGCGTTACGCAAGCCTTTTGAAGAGGCTCATAACTTTGGTATTACACGTTGTATTTACTCGGGATTTCTTTCATTTTGCAGATATCGGTGTCTTCTATCTAATGCTGTAAAATACATTACTGTTGAAGTGAGGTATATATTTATTTTGGTTCGATTCCGTTGATATGCTTCTCACATGCTTACCTTAATGTGTGTTACAGGCTAACAGAAAAGGGCAAAAGCTCATATCATCTTTCTTCACTAAACCACAGAAGAGATTGCAAGCCAGTGAGGACTCACTTCCAGATGCTGCTATTAAGTTTGAGCCCCAAGAGGAATATTTCACAGTGAAGAAAGTACGACTTAATGAAGGGGAAGAAAATTCGCCTCCGGTTAGAGATCCTATTGAACTAGAAGAAACTTCAAATTTGAAACCGTCTAATAAGGATAGCCATCCTGACCCGGCCGAAGCAAGTGGTCTTGCAATTGACTTTCCTTCTACTTCGAAATTGAAACATACAGATTCCAGTGTTCCTTCGAGAGACATTGGCAATTACATAGGCAAAGATATAAGCGACTACACGAAAAGTGTTCTTCTAGAAAATCCTTGGACTCCTCCTGACAACTACGAGTTTCCTCACTCAACAAGAACCGTCTGCGGTCAAATAAAAAAAATTTTTATTAGACCACACCATTTGAAAAAATATGATTGGTTGGTTTTGTCCCCATCAAAGAAGGGACTATTTTGTAAATACTGCCCATGGTTTACCAACCGCAACGAAGGAGGATTCTGCAAAAATGTTACTCTAAAGACTTTAGTCGCGGTTCCTCTTACTAATTTCAAAAAGCTTACAGGGTCCGATGGTGTTCTAGAAAAGCACAGCAGTCTCCAATACCATAAAGATGCAGTGTTGGCTGGTAAAGATTTTTTAAAAACCTATCACAAACCTGTACACGACGTGAGCAACATTGTCAATGCCTACAGACTCAATTTGTCACAAGAAAACAGAAAAAGGTTGTTGCCTATTGTCAAGACTATAATAATGCTTGGTAGACAAAATATTCCCCTTAGAGGACACCGGGATGATGGTAAAATTGAAGTTGGCCAAACACCCTTACAGAACGAAGGGAACTTCAGAGCATTGCTTCGCTTCAGGGTCGATGCAGGTGACACGGATTTGGAAAGTCACTTAAAAAACTCATCTAGTAGAGCAACCTACATCAGTAAATCCACGCAAAATGACATTATAGACTGCTGCAGATTGGAAATAACGGAATCAATCATCAATCGCATTTTGAAATCACGATTTTTCTCAATAATTTTCGACGAAACGCCTGATATTTCAGGAAAGGAACAAGTCACCTTGGTTCTTAGGTATGTGAACGTGCTGGACACCAGTAACAAATTTGAAATAAGGGAAGATTTTCTGACCTTCATTGATGCCTTCGACAGCTTGCAATCTGCAAAGAAAAAAAAAGAAGAAGTAAATTTTGACGAAAATGAGAGTGATGACTCTGACTCTGCTGATGAAGGTGGTCTTCAAAACAATTCAAGCTCAGACCAGACAGTAGAAATCTGTGGAAATGAGTTATCGTTGACTGGAAAATCCCTAGGCCAAATTGTTTTAGGCGAGCTACAGTCCGTACAACTTCCTTTGGAAAGGTGTGTAGGAATTGGAACAGATGGATGCACAGTTATGATATCAGACAACATGGGTGCTGTGAGAGAAATACAAAATACCGCCAAAAATGCAATAATGACACCATGTTATAATCATAAACTCAATTTGAGTATTTCGCAATGTGGTAAAATAACCAGCATTGAAAAAACTGTTTGTTCAATAAAGGAAGTGACGTCGTTCTTTCGTTCCCTAAAACGAGCTACAGTGCTTAATGCTCATATTGGAGGAAACTCAAACGGCTATGTGAAACAAGATGGGTTGAGAGGCATGATGCATGGTTCTGCAATTCGTGTCAACCTTGCCTTCAATTGTAAAAACCTTAGATGAAATAAGTGAGTGGAAGGATAAAAACTTCCGGGCAGTAAAGCAGCCATACTATCTGGGACTTTGTGTGACTCAGAGTTCCTAGTAGGCTTGTTTTGTCTGAGTGATGTTTTGGCGCGTACTCTACCCTTAAGTACTCTTCTACAGAAAAGAGTCCCTTGATTTGGCAAAAGCTGCTCAAGTAGTAAAATATTTGATTATTGATTTAGAAAAGAGAAGATCAGATGCTAAATCACATTTTGAAAATATTTTCACGGGCGTTAAGGAAATGGCTAAAACTCTGAATGTTGACATTAGGAAACCTAGAACTTGTGGCCGTCAAACTAAACGACCAAACTACGATATTACAAACCCCGAGGACTATTTCAGGATTTCTTCATATGTACCACTTTTAGATAGTGTATGTGCAGATATATATATTTATATATATATATATATATATATATATATATATATATATATATATATACATATATATATATATATATGAAATATATATATATATATATACCGGGTGTCCGCGGAAGGTGGCTCGCCCCTATAACTTTTTTGTTTTCAGAGATAATGAATTAAAATTAAGAGGATCTGTTTGATGCATAAAACTGCATTTTTCGACAAGTAACTCAACTTCATGCAACTTCCGGTTTCACCGGAAGTGACATAAACTTTCGATTTTTAAATGGGACACCGGGTAAATTTTCAGTTTTTATGTCTCCATATGACATTTAGAATACAGGCATGTATCATTTGTTACTTTTTGTAATCTTTTTTTTATTTTTTTTTCGAAGTAAATTTTCATTCTAGAGGGCTATGGATGCGTTCAAATAACTAATTTCGGTCCTAAAATGTATGTTAAAATACAACTTCACTGTTTTCGATCAAAATGTTCCAGCTATGTGAAGTTTAAATTTAAAACTTTTATTACTATTTTTTTCAAATGGCAACATGGTGGCTCGTCGGGTTAAAAAGAAAAGATAATTTTTATTACGATTAATTTGATACCGCACTCTAGGTATTAGGTTGAAAGAAAACTTTCGATAAATACCTGAAATCCCATTACTTTAGAACTTTCTTTAAATGAAGACTCTTATTGAGATTAAAATAACATTTGAAATCATCGAGTAGCCTGTAACCAACACAACTGAAACAAAGCCACGCCCACAAGTCTACGTCCCTGGACGGCAAACAGGGCCATTTTAGGACCGAAATTATTCATTTGAACGCATCTATAGCCCTCTACAAAAAAACTTATTTCGAAAAAAAAATTGAACAACGGTTACAAAAAGTAGCAAATGATACGTGGTTGTATTCTTAATGTCATATGGAGACAAAAAAACTGAAAATATACCAGGTGTCCCATTTAAAAATCGAAAGTTTATGTCACTTCCGGTGAAACCGGAAGTTGCATGAAGTTGAGTTACTTGTCAAAAAACGCAGTTTTATGCATTAAACAAATCCTGTGAATTTAATTTCATTATCTCCGAAAACAAAAAAGTTATAGGGACGAGCCACCTTCCGTGGACACCCGGTATATATATATATATATATAAAATATATATATAAACATATATATATATATATATATTATATATATATATATATATATATATATATATATATATATATATATATATATATATACAGGGTGATTCATTAATATGTGTAAATATTTTAACGGGAAAATTTTGAGCTCAAAATATGAAGATCTAACCCAATTTGTTTATAGAAAATATTTCTCCTTACTGATCTACAGGGTGTTTTATTTAGATTATTAAAAATTAATTTTGTTCATTACTTTAATGCTGCTTAATATTTCTTTATGATATAATGTTTATTTTACGTATTACATGCAATCGTATGACAAAAAACACCGACACGACTCGTACATAAAAATCAAAAGAATTGTGCAGCCATATGTTCAACGTTAAATATCTCGAAAAATAGTGGCTCTAGCGTTACGAAAAAAGGTTACTTTATTTACAGAAAAAATATTGGAGAAACGAAAAATTATACTAGAATGACAATTCTGCCAGTGGCGTAGAATTTAGGAAACGAGAACTCTTCCCGTGCCCCTGCCGTACGCCACTGGTGATAGCGAGAAAGTCTTCTTCTCTATTATTTGATGTGTCCCAAACTACTTTAACTTACTGCCAAATATCATAAAGAAATATCAAGCAGCATTTAAGTAATGAACAAAATTCATTTTTAATAATCTAAATAAAACACAAAACACCCTGTAAATCAGTAAGGAGAAATATTTTGTATGAGCAAATTGAGTTAGATCTTCGTATTTTGAGCTCAAAATTTTCCCGTTAAAATATTTACACATGTTAATGAATCACCCTGTATATACAGGGTGTCCCGTAAATAACACGTCAGAGTGACACTGGAGGTAGATTGGCTTCAGGTCAATCAGATAACATCAACATGACCTCAGTAAAAGTGTTCTGGTTTTATATATATATATTGCCACTCTTATGTTTTTTTCAAAAATCTATACTTTTTGGTCATTTTCTCGCCTGTTTTGGATATAAATAAGTTCTAACTCATGGTTTTTTTTCTTGTGCTATCATCAATATATGGTTGAGACAATCGACCTATCATTTCACTAAAAACTAGCTCGCTAACCTCAAAAAAAAATTAAGTTGTTTCAATTTAATTTAAATCCGAAAACCTTGAGTAAAGTTTGACTATTTACTGTGAAAAAATATTTTACCAGACAGAATCAGCAGATGATCTTAAAAACTAGCCTATTTGATGCTCTTTCGAAAGCGGTAAGTTTTGACTGAATATTTTCCCAGGCGGTGATCCGATTTGAATGAATTTTTCACCAAATAGTAGCTCCGTTCTTTGAGAAAATGTAGTAGTTATAAGATGATCAAAAAAAAATGAATAAACTTATTGTACAGGGTGTTTGAATAGCGACATGTTTTCTTCGTCCAAGTTTACATCCTTCTGCGGGCAATATCGGGTAGCTCAGACTTGTAGTATGGAGAGATATACAAAACCAAATAAACACAGTTTCTACTTGTGAAGAAATTTTGAATACACAGCCTTCTTCGCAAATTAACAAAAAAGTTTTGAAAAATTTCGTTTGAAAAGTGTGAGAATTATAAAAACATGAATATCTTTCGAGTGGCTCAAGATAAACAGACGATTGAAAAAACAAATTACTCAGAGGTCATGCGATTATAATACCGTCTATTTTTTTTCTGTCTGAGCTACCCGATATTGCCTGCAGAAGGATGCAAACTTGGACGAAGAAAACATGTCGCTATTCAAACACCCTGTACAATAAGTTTATTCATTTTTTTTGATCATCTTATAACTACTACATTTTGTCAAAGAACGGAGCTACAATTTGGTGAAAAATTTATTCATATCGGATCACCGCCTGAGAAAATATTCAGTCAAAACTTAGGAAATATTTAAGCTATGCGTTAAATTTGCGGCGCAGTGTATTTCGTAAGTAGCACGACTTCAATGACAAAAATAGGAATTTTAAGACTTTTGAAAGAAAAAAACCACAAATGTTATACCGTTTTCGAAAGAGCATTAAAAAGGCTAGTTTTTTAGATGATTTGCTGATTCTGTCCGGTACAATATTTTTTCACAGTAAACAGTCAAACTTTACTCAACTTTTTCGGATTTGAATTAAATTGAAACAACTTGATTTTTTTTAGGTTAGCGAGCTAGTTTTTAATGAAATGATAGGTCGATTGTCTCAACCATATATTGATGATAGCACAAGAAGAAAAAAAACAGGAGTTAGAACTTATTTATGTTTATGAGGCGAGAAAATGACCAAAAGGTATAGATTTTTGAAAAAAATATAAGAGTGGCAATATCTCGAAAACCAGAAAACTTTCACTGAGGTCATGTTGATGTTATCTGATTCACCTGAAGCCAATCTACCTCCAGTTTCACTCTGGCGTGTTATTTACGGGACACCCTGTATATATATATATATATAAAATATATATATATATTGGATTGATGTTGTAAATTAATAAACATATTGAAACAATGGTTGATAATAACAATTAACACATTTATTAAAAGAAATAACGCATGACGCACTTTTCGATGGAAACCTTCTTCAGATGCTAACGGCAAACTAACTATGTTTCTCTGTTATATCGAAAATAAAGAGATGACAAATTGTGTGTAGAAGGGGTATATACAAGGAAGGATAAAAATAATTATTAGAATAGGAAAAACCAATTCTGAACTGCTAGTCAGGTAGTTCCGTAATTTTGAAAAGATTGAGAAGTGGGCTTGAAGTATGATCGATTTGGCTATTCAATAGGAGCCCGGAATACTTGAATTTATTTATCTGTAATGATTCTAAAAAATTAAGTTTAATTCCCTTACTTTCAGCATTTAATATTTTAAAATCGAAATTGAATGTGTGACTTTCTTGGATTGAATGGTTTGCATAATGTGAATCCGACTTTTGATTAAATAGAATATCAGAACACAAACGCAGCTTTGTTCCTCTGAATTAACAAAAAATTCCATCATTTACAATGCTGAGAAAATTTACAATCACCTTCCAGAGGAATTAAAATCTATAACTTCCTGGGATTATTTTCGGAAACGAAAAAAATTTTACTTTCTTGATAAACCGTATTACTCTATAGAGGACTTCTATTCTGAGCAATGATAGATCGATATGATCAAATTGAATAACACAGGCATCAGCTTCGATTGAGGAGGATTTGACACTCTCGGTTCTATTGTAAAGTTTTTATATATTTTTTATGGAAATGTGGTGTGATGTGTTATTATTTCTAGGTATTACATTGCTTAGTTTGTATATTTTTTGATTGAAGTGTGTTTATTTTTATATTGTACATTATTTAGTTAGTATACTTTTCGCTTTGTCAATAAAGTGCATACTTTTAACACAATAAAGCATATTTTGATTTGATTTCATTTTGAAAAATCTTGTTGTCCATACATTTACAAATATAAACAACTCATCAAAACCTTGATAACCACTTGCAATTTCCAACAGAATGCGTATTTGGATTATTAACCTTATTATAAGTTAACCTTTTGGTACTTCCACTATTTTTATGTATGCGTATTTACTTTATGTAAATAAGCTTTGGTTAAAGTCAAGTCAAAAATAAGATGCTAATATGGACATCTGCCAATAATTCAGATCCTGTTATTCGCCAATCTGTTTTCTTACTAATATTCAAGTCTCATATTTATACGATCAGATTATATCAGCTTCAATTTTTTATGTAAACGAAATGAAACAACATAAATAATCTGTACAATCATTTTACACCAAAGAAAAGTTTATATTGAGTATCTGTGGCGTCTGATAGACGGTAAGTTATGAGAAGAAATCTAATTATTTCGTATAAATGCATTATCTTGAAAATCAGAATTGATTCCTTGTTTCATTTTCCGCCATTTCATTTTTTTATTGATCTATATTAAATTATTTATCTTTCAATATTGAAATAATCATCTTACATTTCTTAATTTAAAATATTTTTAATTTATTTGCTTATTTCACTCTACACACATTTTTGTAGGCTAACGATGGCAAATTTCACGTGGTCATATCTTATGTTCAGTTTAATGATGGAACATATACTGTCTTTCTTAGCATCTTTGAGATAAATCTAAATGTTAATTTGAATTGGCCATCGATACCCCACAGAGATACTTGGAAGATTTTAAGTTTGAGATTGTATGTTGATTTGTCCCGAATTATTTTAGTCACCTTGGCTGGAGCTAGGAAGCCTTTTGATTGGAACTAAAAAACCACAGAAGCCACGATATAACCGCAGCTAGAACGACCAAGCAACTAGGGACGAAGATTTCCAAGCGTGGGGAAAAGATTGGGCAATCACAAGAATACAATCCACCTATAATATAATCAATAAAACGTCGATAGAAAATTAAATAGAAAAACAGATAGGTCTCTTTGTATATATATTAAGAAAGTAGTAAATACCTTCATTTTATATCTTGTTGTTATTTCTGAAAACTAACTAGAACCTATATATGTATAACCTATCTCTCAGCTAGCTCGGGCCTATATAAAAAAGGGAGAATGGTTACAACATCATATTTCAAAATCTACTTGGTAAGCAAATTATGTGCGTGAATCTCAATATTTATTGCAAATATTGGAATGCGAGGTTGTGCCATGTTGTGGTGTGCGACGATCCAGTCTTTGGCGTATATTGCCACTATTACCACCATCTGTTTTAATTATTCAGACGTCAAAACGGTAAGATCCTTAGAAAAAGATGATTCCGAAGGTAAATTTGCTTCACTATTACTTCAGTTAGCTTTGGATCTCCGAGCGTCATCACATTTGAAGCAAGTTCCGTATGATAGCTATTGCCCTAGTGTCGAAGCATACTTGTTTAAGCGATCATGTGGCATCTGTGGTCTATATTTTGCATCATACAAGACCACTTTTCAACACAAGCAATTAAATAAAAGGCAACAAGAGGTTTTACCTATCGCGAAGATTCGTCCTCGGAGAATTGCTGCTAGACGTGACAGAGAACTTCTTTGTGAGGATGATGACGATGATGCTGTACACAACTAATGTTCCCGACATTAATAACCCAAACGAGAACGAAGTGGCAGCAGATAATGCTCTATTATCAGTAATTCCCAAAAAGTCAAGGGCAGTTTATGATTTGCCATACGAAAAATTTGTTACGTGGTGTGATGAGAAGAAAATTAAACATGTTAATGAGAAAGTTTTACTTGCATATTTTGAGGGTAAGAAAGATCTAAAAGTTTCCACATTATGGACACTTTACTCAATGTTAAGGTCTGAACTAAATCTGAAAAGGAATATTGATATTAAAAAATATACAAATTTGGTAGCATATATTAAAAGGCAAGCGGGCGGGTACAGTGCTAAAAAGTCAAAAGTTTTTATTAAAGAAGATTTTGCCAAATTTTTAGTGGAAGCTGATGACAAAGAATACTTAATGGCTAAGGTTGCAATGATAATTGGAATGGCAGGAGCATGCAGAAAAGCAGAATTAACATTTCTTCCAGTTGAAAATGTTATAGACGAAGGAAGCCATTTTCGTGTTGATATCCCATGAACTGGGGGCCGCGATGGCAAACATGAGGACAGGGGCAGCACCAGGCCCGGATAACGTTACTGTGGAGGCATTGGGACTGGCCGTTCGGCATGCTCCGGGAGCCCTGTTACAGCTATACAACAGCTGTCTGGCCGGACAGGAGATGCCAGAGGAGTGGAGGACCGCAAGGGTGGTCCTACTCCCCAAGCGGGGCTTGGACATTGCCGACCCCTCCTCCTTTAGGCCGATTTGTATACTGAGTAGTGTGGCCAAGCTTTTCGAGAGGCTGCTCGTAACAAGAATAACGGAGGAGCTAGAGGAGCTGAATGCACTGTCACCCCACCAGCATGGGTTCAGGGCTGGCAGGTCCACGGTGTCGGCGATCCGGCAGGTGATGTCGGCGGTGGAGCGTTCCGAGGCCAGGATAGTGGTTATGGTCGCCCTGGACGTTAGGAACGCTTTCAACACCGTCACGTGGCAGGCGATCGTGGACGCAGTGAGGGAGATGGGGCTCAGCGCATACCTGGTAGCAGCCGTGGAGAGTTATCTCAGAGATAGATATGTGACCATGGGGTCAGTGAGGAGGAGATGCACGATGGGGGTCCCACAAGGGTCGGTCCTCGGACCGACTCTATGGAACGTAGCATATAACGGAATCCTTGGGCTGCATTATGGAGAGGGGGTGGCACCCACGGCTTATGCGGATGACCTCCTCCTCGTCGTGGAGGGAAGGAACGCGCGAGAGGTATCCGATAGGGTTACCTCTTCAGCGCGGGCGGTGCACCAGTGGCTGAGGCATAGGGGGCTCCTCCTTGCAGTGAATAAGACCGAGATCATGGTGGTGAAGGGCCCGAGGGCGGCGAACAACATCCGCTTCGACGTCTTGGGGGTGGAAATGGCCCCCACGAGATCCATTAGGTACCTGGGGGTGGAGCTGGGGAAAAACTTATCCTTTGCGGGGCATATAGGGCACCTTATAGCTAGGGCGTCAGAAAAGATGGAAGCGATTCAACGCATTCTCCCAAACGTGAGGGGCCCTATATTCGAGAAAAGGAGAGTGCTATGCTGCGTTGTTCACAGCACAATGCTCTACGCGGCCCCGGTGTGGAGGGGAGCCCTAAAGGTAAACAAGCACCTGCAGGCCTGCGTGTCAGTGCAGAGGAGGAGCCTCCTCAGGGTCGCATCTGGGTATCGCACCGTCTCAGCTGAGGCGGTGCAGGTGATTGCGAAATACCCGCCCATCGATTTGATGGCGGCCGAGGCCAGCTTCTTGTATACTGTGGGCGGGAGGCTCCCGGGTAATCGAAGGATGGCCAGAAATAGGACCCTTCTCAAATGGCAGGAGCGCTGGGGATCGCTGCAGGGTAAGGCGGCCTGGACCAAGCGCCTTATAGGAGACCTTCGCCCTTGGGTGGCTTGCGCATTTGCGAAAACGAACTATTTCTTCACGCAGTTCTTGACCGGGCACGGCTCCTTCGGAACCTTCACTGCGAGGATTGGGAAGACAGAATCCGATTTGTGTAGGGAATGTGGGGTTCCGGATAGCCCGGAGCACACAGTGTGGGACTGCGTGAGATGGGAGAGGCACCGGGCGGGCATCTCCCGATATCTAGGATATCTCCCGGAGGTGGAGGAATTCATTGATGTGATGTTGGCGAGAAAGGAGGCATGGGAGTACATTTTTGGGGTCATCACCTTACTAATGACAGTGAAAGAAAGAGAGGACAGAGAGAGAGAGCAAACCGCAGAGTCTTCGGAAGACTCGGAATAGACACTTACACGCTCAGCTGCTGATGGCATAAACTACGTTTAATTTCCAAAATGATAAGACTAAACATGGAGCAATAGATGCGCGATTGGAATTTGAAACAGAGGGAGATATACCTAAAAACACAGCCGCTTACTCTCTAGTGTTACATGAACAGTTTATCAATTACGAACCTCTTACAGGTCGAGTGAGAATATTATAATGTTCATAATTGACATTCAAGGATTTCAATATGGTTCATCTGAGTTTATTTGCAAAGAAATTGCAATTTTAAACGATGAAAATGAACATTATCGTCATGCTTTCGTGAGAATACCATTTGATGTTACAATATTTTCCTATTCCATGCGAAGACAAATCAATTGGCTGAAAAACAATATACATGGATTATCTTGGAATACAACGTGTGATCAACAACAACAAATCAAGCAAGAAGAAATAAAAAGTTTTTTAAGTGAGTTCATATACCACGAATCATGTTACAATACTACAACAACAACAACTACTACTACTACACCATCTTCAACAACAACAACAACCACAATAGCTGTAAAAGGCAGTATGAAGAAGGAATGGGTAGGAGAATTATTTCCGGAATACAAAATAGTGGATTTGAGTGAAGAAGAAAATTTTCCTAATTTAGAAATATTGAATTCAATTTTGAAATCAAACCATTGTAACTCACATCTAATTAACACACTTGATTGTTCTTTACAAAATGTATTTCATATTTATCGTTGGTTTAAAATTTTGAAAATTTTCAATAAATGATTAATTACTCAACTCACTGTTTCATTTCCGAGAGAGAGAGAAAGAGAGACTGTAGAAAAGAAATGAAAAACATAATCTTATATATATATATATATATATATATATATATATATATATATATATATATATATATATATATATATATATATATATATATATTATATATATTTTATTTTTCTTTCAATTTTTTCTTTTTTTGCTCATCAACATCATCATCATTATCTACATTTTCATATACGAAGTAATCTCTTTCAGTTGTTACTACATTTGAACCATAATCCTCTTCATCGTCATCACAGACACTCCTCACCTCAATACGTGGTTGAATCTGTGATGCTTTCAACCGTGGTACAGCATCATCCTCCTCATCGTCAGCAGCGATATTAAATTTATATCGTCTGACGACCCTTTCAAGGATATTGAACTCCTCATCGTTGTCCACTTTTACCCTTAGATACTTCACCGGAAGATTTTTTAAGAGTTGTCGCTCTTGGTGAATATGTTAAATCTAAAAATACTCGATCTCCTTCAACTTCGATACTGTTCACCCCATATCTATAAAAAAAAATAATAAATAAATTTAAAAAAATATATATATATAAAAAAAATTAAATTTAAAAAATATTTTTTATATTTATTTTTTTTTATATATTTTTTTTATTTATTATATATATTATATATATTATATATATATATATATATATATATATATATATATATATATATATATATATATATATAATATATATATATATATATATATATATATATATATATATATATAATAATAATACTAATATCAGTGAACAAAATATTCAATGTAAATTCTCATCTACTTGACTCAATTCCCTGTTATGATTCAAAACAATTGAAAATGAAATGTTCAAAATATAAGAAATGAAAATCTAATTTTGAATATGAAAATATATATATAATACTCACGTGAATATTTGTTTCGTTACCACATAGATCATTCTTGTGGTAAAATTATCCTTATCATCGCTGAACACGACCAGATTACACGGTGTAGTTGCCATAATTTCGAACTGTGAATCTGTACTCAGAGTCGATCTGAATTTATATAATTCCATTCGATAAAAATTTGCAATTAATATGCATAAATAAGATATTGTTTTTGTTATTGAAATATACAGAAATGCAATTTTGTTGATTTTATTTAGTCTATCATTTGGAGAAATTACGATTGCAACATTGTAATATTGCATTCAGTCGATGATTGAGGTCATATAGATAACCTCTATAATAAATTACGATTGCAACTTTGTAATATTGCATTTACTCGATGATTGGGGTCATATAGATAACCTCTATAATGAATTTCGATCTGAAATAACAAAGTTGTGAAATAATGTATCATTATAATTTTATCAGAAGGATGTTATTTCTCGTTAATTAGATAGTTCGTAATCATATATATTTTTCAAATGATATGTGAAATCATTAATCTTTGTCTTTGTTAATCTATTTTAATTAATGAGTATTCGTCGTCGTTTGTTCAAGAACAGTGCATTCATATGAAAGTTAGCAGTCAAGGTAAGCTCCACACATTGAATTATTTCTGTGTGTGTGTGTGTGTGTGTATGAGTTGAATTTATTTAATCTAACTTTTTGTTTTTCATGTAGGAACTTCTACTAATAATAATGTCATCATCATCAACCAAAAGCCTACAACAGAAACGATCAAGAACAATACACAAACAAGGAGAATGTAGTGATGTGAAGAAACTTGATACTCTTTCCAGCGAGATGGTTGAAACTATGGAAAGGGTGAGTAGAATAATTAAGAAAAAAGACGAATACACAAAATACATTATTCACTTGAATACATTTTTGTTGACATTGAAGCGTGCTATTGTTGGGAAATATGATTGTGTTCAAAATTTCTTAAAATTAGAGACTGATTATGGTATTCTGAAAAATTATTTGAAAATTTTCAAAATTAAACGTAAAGGAATGAAAAATGAAAAAAATAAATTAGTTTGGCAGAAAATTGAATCGTGTTTACAAGGTAGAATAAAAACTGGAATCATTTCTAATATAAAATTCAAAGATCCGAAAGAATTTCTAATCGCTTCTTTTAATAGTTTCTCTAAGCAAATTAAAAAGGAATTGAAGGAATCTCTACTTAAAGTTAATTCAGTATTTGCTGGTCGTTTTGTTAAACCTCAAAATGGAGAAAATGAAATGAAGTTTTTTCCTACTAAAAATGAAATTATAGATTCGAATACAAATTTGAGAAAGTGGTACAAGAAAAATATTTCTCCACGATCATCACAGAATTCGCCAATTCTGATATCAAATTTGATTACAGAATGCTGGAATTCTATCTCTAGAGATTGAAGAAATATTCTGCAACACCTCTGCCCCCATGCAATTTAAATGTATTTACATTCTCTCCCTTGTTATAGAATAATATTCTCACACTGGCTAGCAATAATAACATTAGCCTTGACGCAGTTGACTGTCATCGTAGTGGCAAATTTAAGTAAGTGTCAAAATTATTGCTGTCACGTTTTCATTCGATAATATATAATAAGTAGCATGAATTTATTCAGTGATTCAGAATCAGAGTGTGAAAATACACCACCTGAAATTACAAAATAAGTAAGTCTCATCAATTACTGGATCTAATACACCGCTAATCATGCCTTCCACTTCAAATTATGTGACTGTTAGTAAGTTCATCTTCTACAAACTACGCAATTGTTGAAAATTCTTCCAATAATGCACCAGTTTTTCATTTTGAGAACTGTACAAATATAACAATCAATACAAAGTAAAATGTTTCTTGAATTATTGAGTGTTTGCCTAATATAATTGTGATTGGGTTCTGTAATATAAATTATCCTTTGTTCGTTTTCATATAAAAATATATATTTAAAATTTTTGATCGTGGAGAAAGTATAGTCTGCTACTCGGTTAGAATGAAAATTCGTGATGCTCGTGGTTCCTCACGCTCGCCTCCGTCTCGCGCTCGGAACTTTTCCACTCGCATCGAATTTTCATTCTAACCTTGTTACAGAATATACTATTCTGATATTATTTTGAGGAAATTCGAAGAGTTTCAGGAGAGAGATAGTGGTTGGAGTCTCTATGAGATTAATTATTTGAAAGTCAATATTAACAAGTATAATCCTACAACAGTGAGAATTTCAACATATATAAATTTACCCAAATTTGTTGAAAAATCAAATGGAGTTGTGAATATAAAAAATTCAGACTCATATTGTTTTCTTTGGTCAATAATGGCAGCTCTCTTTCCAGCACCTCCGGGAAAAAATGTGAGCAGAGTTAGTTCATATCCACATTTCTCGAAACATTTGAAATATGAAAATATTCCATTTCCTATTGATATAAAAGATATTCCAAAGTTTGAAAACATGAAAAAATTATCTATAAATATTTTCACTGTTTCAAAAAATGAGATTTTGCCTCTGAGTTTAAGTAAATTATCATTTAAATCTCGCATCAATTTACTCATGCTTCCTTGTGATCATCTGAATCATAAGGCTTTTATAGAATCAAATGAAAGTTGGAATAATGTTAAATTGGTTAGATCAGTCTCCTTCCATTTTTGCTATATCAAAAATATTTCTCGTTTATTGTCTAGTCAAATAAAAATTCGAAAAATAAAAATTATTTTTGTGAACGATGTTTGAATCACTTTTCATCGCAAGATGTATTGGATAGGCATACAAGAGAATGTCTAAATATGAATGAAGCAAAAATTGTATTACCAAATGAGAATAATAAATTCTTAGAATTCACTAATATTCAACATCAATTGAAAGTTCCTTTTGTAATTTATGCAGACAATGAGAGTCTTTAAGTCAAAAATAACGAGGAACATCCTTATCCATCTTACTCATTTTCATAAGCTGTTTAGAATAGCTTATTATTTAAAATGTACATTTGATGATTCTTTATCAAAATTTTCATTATATACCGGAGAAGATTGTGACTTTTGGTTTGTAAAGGAACTTGAGAAAATAGCTAAGGAATTGAATATTGTTTTCTCCAATCCTGTACCGATGATTCCGCTCAGCAATGAAGAAAAGAAATTATTCAATGAATCAGAACGATGTATTTGTTGTGGGTATCGATTTAACGTTGATGATATTAGAGTTAAAGATCATTGTCATTTAACTGGAAAATTTAGAGGACCCGCACATAATAAATGTAATTTGAGATTCAGAGATTGTCATACTATTCCAGTCGTTTTTCACAATCTATCTGGTTATGATAGCCACTTCTTAATTAAAACTCTTGCTAAAAAAATTAAAGGAAAGATTAGTTTATTATCTCAAAATGAAGAAAATTTATTTCATTCACAAAATATATTGAAAATGCGAAAGTTTGCTTGAGATTCTTAGATTCATTCAAATTTTTGAGTTGTAGTTTGAATAAATTAGTATCTAATTTGGAAAATAATCAAAAAATCATAACACGTAAACATTTCGAAAATGAGACTGAATTCATTCTAGCTACACGAAAAGGAATATTTCCTTATGAATATCAAGATAGTTGGGAAAAAATTACTGGACATTCAATTGCCTTCAGAGGAAAATTTCTTCAGTTCCCTCAGAAATGAATCAATATCCTCTCAAGATTATGAACATGCACAAAGTGTTTGGCAAATATTCAAAATTAAAAATTTGAAAGAATATGCAGAGTTATAATTGAAAATTGATGTCTTACTTTTAGCTGATGTTTTTGAAAATTTTCGAAGTTCCTGTCTTCATACCTACGGTTTAGATAGTCTCCACTATTATACAGCACCGGGTTTGGCATTTGATTCCATGCTCAAAAAAACTCAGGTTAAATTAGAATTATTAACAGATATTGAAATGGTGAATTTCATTGAGAAAGAAATACGAGGAGGTGTATCTCAATGTTCAAATCGATACGGTAAAGCAAACAATAAATACATGAAAAATTTCGATCCTGAGTCTGATTCTTCATATCTCATGTACTATGACATAAACAATTTATATGGAATGGCAATGACTTTATCTCTACCTACAGGAGAGTTTCAATGGATTGAACCTATGAATATCTATGGAGAGAATTTTCTTGAAACGTCTGAAAACAATGATTATGGTTATATTCTAGAAGTTGATTTATTATATCCACGTGAACTTTTCGATTTACATAAAGATTTACCACTTTGTCCAGAACATTTAGTTCCTGTTATTTCAGATTATGAGAAACCAAAATTATTAACAACTTTGTATCAGAAAAAGAATTACGTCATTCACTATCGAAATTTACAACAAGCTATTGCATTAGGTTTGAAAATTGATAAAATCAATAGATGTTTAAAATTCAGACAATCTTGTTGGATGAAATCGTATATTAAAATGAATAATGAATTAAGTAAAAATAGTAAAAATGAATTCGAAAAAAATCTATACAAACTGATGAACAATTCACGTTTTGGAAAAACCATAGAAAATGTAAAGAAATATCGCGATATAAAGTTAGTTACTAAATGGGGTGGAAGGCTTGGAGCTAATTATTATATTTCACAGCCGAATTTCCACAGTTGTTTGATTTATGAGGAAGATTTAGTACTCATTGAAATGAAAAGAATCAAAATTAATTTCAATAAACCCATTCATGTGGGAATGTGTATTTTGGATTTGTCTAAAATATTTATATATGATTTTCATTATAATTATATTAAATCTAAATTTGGTGATAAAGCTAAACTACTCTATACAGATACTGATAGTTTGATATATCATTTTTTCGTAGACGATATTTATGAAACCATGAAACAAGATATACATAAGTTCGATACTTCGATAATCCTTTTTGAAATTGGTGAAAAACTCGAAGTAAAAATCACGAAAGAAGAAGTCACTTGCAAAAAAATTGGAAAAGAATCAAAAACTCAACTCAGAGTAGTGTTTAGGGACGAAGAACTGAAAAAGAAACTGATGGAAGCTAAAAAGAAAGTAAATATGTACTCAAACCAATTAGGATTTGTAGAAAAACAACAAATCTACATAAATCATGAATTGACACCTGAAAACCAGCTGTTGTTCAAAAATGCGAGGGACTTCAAAAGGCAACATAACTACAAGTTTGTTTGGATATCACAAGGAAAAATTCTACTGAAGAAAACTGAAACAGGTAAGACGACTGAAGTGAATACTGAAGAAGACCTAAGTAAGTTACTGCAAAAAAACCAAAAAAACTCTACAAGAATATAAATGATCAAAAGATCAATATACTATACTATAATATAAGATCCTTTAAGGCTAAATATAAAATAGATAACTTACATCATTATATACTACAGCACAATTATCCTCATTTAGTTATCTTAACTGAAACATGGCTGAGTGACAATGACAAAAATTTATATAAAATACAAGGCTACTGTGGAGTACATGATTGTAGATCGACACGAGGTGGGGGTGTTTCAATATTTATAAGAGCAGACCTACAATATACAGCTGTTAAAGTTCCAAAAATTAAAAATACAAACATGGTGTGCATTGAGTTGCCTGGACTCGGTATACCGATATATGCGATCTATCGTGCTCCGAAACCAAATATCATACCAAAATTCCTAGTAAATCTAGGCAAAATATTAGAAAGCCAAGAAAGAGTTATGATAATTGGTGATATGAACATTAATATCAAAAGTAGCAATAAAAATACCAAACTATATAAGGACATATTGAACTCTAATTCATATGAAATAAAGAATAAACGTTTAACCAGACTAAATAATGGTACTGGTACATTAATCGATCATGTCATAACGCCCACGGATATGTCATGTAAAGTAGTCACCAATTCAACAGCAATATCTGACCACAAAAGTTTACATATAAATATCAACCTGTCAACAAACATCGATATTGTGAAATCAAATAATCACTTATAAAACTGATATTGAAAAGCTAAAAGAAACTGTTCGGACACAGCTACATGATAAACCACCGAAAAGTATTGACGATATGATAAGACTTTTAACTGAAGCTAAAACAGCATGCAAAAGCAAAAAAAAAATGATAATTAAAAACAATAACTGGTGGTATAATTCTAACATTCACAAAAACATATTGAGAAGAGATAATCTATATAAAAAAATGAAAAAGTATTCGTATAACCTCGCAATTCAGACAAACTATGAAATACAAAGAAAAAAAGTGAATAATCTAATAAGAGAACAGAAGAAAAAATATTTTAGTGAAAAATTAAATGGAGTTGGAAATAACACAAAAAAATTATGGTCAATAATAAATACCATGCTACCAATAAGGAGTAAAACAGAAACTAAATTGACACAATTAGTATACAAAGGAAAAACATACACCAAAACAAAACAAAAAGCTAATTTTCTCAACAGATATTTCACCCATGCAGCTGAACAAATAAAAAAGAAAATAATAAACAAAAATACAACAAAATTTGAAGAAATCAAAAAAGACCAGTCACTCTATATAGGAGGATGTAGTGAAAAAGAACTCACTAGCATAGTGATGTCCTTGAAGAGAAATATCTCGCCAGGTCCAGACAATATAAGTACAAGAGATCTTATAATTCTGTATCCTATTATCAAAAAGCAAATGTTGCTTCTCATAAATAAGAGTATAAAGAGTGGAGTATTTCCAAGTCTATGTAAAATCGCAAGAATAACACCAGTATTTAAAAAGGGGAGCAAGGAGGAACCAGCTAACTATAGGCCAATATCGAATACTTCAATATTTGCTAAAATAATTGAAACAATAATGAAAAAACGGTTAGTGAAATTCTTAGAGATATCAAAACATCAGTATGGATTCCAGGAAAAAAGCTCAACCGAGGGTGCAGCGATTGACGTCATCGAACATATACTACAAAAACTGGAAGAAAAAAAAAAGTTATAGGAGTTTTCGTAGATCTACAGAAAGCATTCGATACAATCAACATCTCTATACTACTAAGAAAATTAAAGAAAATAGGAATACAAGGAAATGCTTTCAAACTGTTTCAGTCCTTCCTAACTGATAGAAGACAACATGTTGTTATTGAGGGTACAAAAATTAACCAACAAAAAATCAAAACTGGAATTCCTCAGGGCACAGTACTTGGACCACTACTTTACCTAATATATGTAGAAAATATAACCAAATCAGGATTGCTGGGAAAATTCTTCATGTTTGCGGACGATACAGTAATTATATATAATGCAGACAATTTGAAATCTTTGGAGGAAATGGTCAATGAGGACATGCAGAAATTTAGTGATTGGCTGATTTCTAATAAACTAGTAATAAATGAAGAAAAAACAGTATACATCCTATTCAGAAATAGAACTACCAGAAATAGTAATATCCATCCACAATTGGTTATTAATGGTAAGACGCTTAGGCAGGTGAAAAAAACAAAATACTTGGGATTAATCATAGAAGACTCATTATCGTGGAATTCACATGTGGACATGATTATGGATAAACTCTCACCATTGGTGGCAAAGCTTCGGCATATAAAGCCATATCTTGATAAACAGTCAAGCAAAAATATATACTATGCCTACTTCCAATCGGTGTTCAGTTATTTGTCGGTAATCTGGTCCAACACAACAAAATTCAATCTTAATAGACTACAGAGATTACAAAATAAAGTAATAAAACGACTCCATAATCTTTCATATGATTATCCAACGAAGGAATTATATGAAATGAAAGATATCAATATATGAAGATAGAGAAACTAGTTAAGTTTCAACAGTGTAAATTAATTTTCAAATTAGAAAACAACCATTTAAAGAGTCAGAGTCTATTAAAAAGAGTCCAAAGCATTACCAACCGCGAAACAAGGCAAAATAATTCATATTACCTACATAGAACGAAAACAGAATGTCGTAGGAAGAGTCCTATCTATGCCAGTCTAATAACTTACAATAGCATGCCATACCATATAAGAAGTTCAATAAAATGTAAATTTCATAATTTTAAAAATTTAATTGTAAGTCAACTATAGTAACAACAAATTGTTGAATATTAGTTGTATTCTTAAATAAATAAATAAATAAATTTAGATTATTTAAATATATGTAATTGATTTAGATTATTTAAATATATGGAATTGATTTAGATTATTTAATATTTAATATACTTCAGATTTTCCTATTGATAATATATACGGTATACCTCTAATGAATTAAAAAACACTTGATTTGATGAAAGACGAAAACAAAGGTTCCATAATGACTGAATTTGTAGGTTTAAGATCGAAATTGTATAGTTTGAAAGTAGAAACATCGAAACAGGATGAACAGAAAAGTAAAGAGAATGTAGTAGTAAATTCGAACATTGTGAAAAAAGCAAAAGGAATTCAATATTCGGGTATGAAAAATATTACGTTTCAAGATTATTTAGACACACTCTTTTGTTACAAAACGATCAATGTAACTCAAAATACTATCTTAACAAAAAAGCATCAAGTTTTTTCTGTCCAACAAGAAAAAATTGGTTTGAATTATCATGATGACAAACGCATGATCACATTTCACCAAACAGATACGCTTCCTTAGTACAATGACTAGAGTCGTCTTTCTTTTCTTAGTTATTTCTACTTTCCTCTGTCTTTAGAAATTTCAACATGTACTTCAAGATCCTGAGAGATTTAAAAATGTTAGTTCAATTACCACCACCACCACCACTAACACAACAACAACAATCAGAAAAAGAAGAATTACACCAATAGCAGTAATACAAATACTCAAAGTGACTCCTATAGAACCAGAAGATTTTGTTGGTTATAAACTACGACTTTTGTGATTTGGAACCACTACCACCACAACAGCATAATCATGATTAACAGTACAATGTCTGAATCAGTGGAAGATTCATTCATTAAAAATATTTTCTACATTTTACACTCTTTAAGTTCAATAGTGATTTTGATTTTTCTAAAATATTTATATAATATTACTTCGTCATACTATTTAAATGGAAAGTATTCACTCAACAATGAACATATTATCTGTATTGGATGTAATACAACGTTATTCTGTTTGCGAAACACCAAGGTAAATGAAGAATGTTTAAAAATTCATCAAGAAAGAGAAGACAATATCTACGATGGAGTCAAGTATTGTTGTGTTTTGAGATGTTTTATTCAAGAAGGTGATGAAGTTGATGGAATTGCTTGTAATAAATGTAATTCATTCTCATTTTGTGTGTGTAAATGTAAATTATATCAAGAAATAACAAAAAGACAACTATTAAGGATTGAATAAATTTCTAATTACTTTATAATAAATATATTTTCATGATATACAGAGTTTTATTATATATTCATATAGTTCACTACAATCATTATTCGATTCGATCGTACATGTATATGGAACATATCACTTCTTCCTCCAATGGAAATTTCTTGATAAATTCAATCCATGTATATGATTCATTTCGAAAAAAAAATCTTATTTTTGAACATCCTCTCAAGGTTATACCTTCCACAGTACATTAAACTCTTTCTTGGTGGAATAGGATAATAATAATAACACAGTCTATAGCCATTTGAAAGCAAAGTGAAACTTTTTTATGTATATATATATATATATATATATATATATATATATATATATATATTCTTCGAATATGTAACAATTTCAAACAGGCTAGGATAGGCTAGGCTAGGATAGGCTAGGCTCGGCTCCTGAGAACACCTCCTATTCGGCGTGTACCACGATAAGAATTGAAGCTCGCTTCCAAACAAACAATCTCTCTCTCTCTTTTATATCAAATGTTTATATGACGACGACATTTTTTCATTGTGCTTTTATGCAACCCACATTACATGTTCGTGCATCTATGCATGCAGACACATTCCGATACCGATATCTCTTCGCTCTCTCTCTCCTGATATCCTGATACCTACGCTCTCCTTCCAGATTGCATTTACGGCACTATTTAACGCCATTTTTCTTCTTCTTCTTCTTCTTTCTCGGACACGTCACTTCTTTCGTACGAACTTTTTTTTTTCTACTACCTCTTCTGGTCATTGACGAGTCTTCAGATTGTGTTACGTCACAAATTTCACGGCTCTTTTCAACAACCTCTTCTGGTCATTGACTACACTTCTTCTGCTTAAGACTTCTTAGGGGTTACTTCTTCAGCGAACCTGAGGGTGCGGTCATCGAGAGTGGCCATGAAATTTTGGGACATGCCATCGAGCTGTCCCAAAACCCCGGTGGGTACACTACTATCGACATAATCTATATGACACCATGAAAATGAAACGGAATAGCACATCCATCATCTCTGTTTTGAAGACTGATGATGGTAACATAACAAACACTAAAAACATTTTGTCATATGCAAGTAAATTTTACGAGAAAAAATATAAAAAGCCACAGGTGAATGAAAGAAGCCTAAAATGTCTCCTAGCACAGATCAAGTCAGCAATAACCGAACAAGACATTGACTTTATATCTGCGGAAATCACTGAGAATGAGGTAAAAACGGTGTTAAAACAAACTCAGTCTCGTAAATCTCCAGGACCGGACGGATTGATATATGAGTTTTATTGGAAGACATTTGATTTAATTAAAGGTGATTTAGTTAAACTATACAACCTAATACTTCGTGATAAAATAAAATTACCGAAAGACTTCTCTGAAGCTATTGTCACATTAATACCAAAAATTAAAAATGCAGATACGCTCGACAAATTTAGGCCCATAACATTACTGAATACTGACTACAAAATTTTTACAAAAATACTTACTAATAGAATTCAACAGGTGACTGAAAAAATTCTAGGAAAAGCTCAAAATTGTACTCCGAATGGGTCAATCTTCAACTCTCTGCTTCTCATTAGAGATACAGTATTATGGTGCCAAAAAAATAAGGAAATCTCTGCAGCGATTCTGTCCATAGATTTTCAGCAAGAATTCGAAAGAATAAGTCATGAATATTTATGGGGAGTTCTGCGAAAGATTTTTTTTTTTGGATTTGATGATATTATGATAAATATTATCAGACAACTTTATGAAAACGCAGATTCGAGGATTTTGATAAACGGATATCTTTCAAACAAAATTTCAGTGAACTCTTCCATAAGACAGGGCTGCCCTATGTCCATGTGCTTATTTACGCTAGCATTAGAACCTTTTTTGATTATTCTTGATTAAACAATTCCTGGTATAGAAATTGACAAAAAAATATTTAAAGTGACATCTTACGCAGATGATGTTACAGTCCTTTTAAGAAGTACAAAAGATATCACAGTAATAGACAAAGCAATTGAAATCCCTTAGGAAAGTTTCGAATATCGCTATCCAGTGGAAAGTTTCCCGTGAAACATGAAATTAAAATATTTGGTATGCAAGTTACCAAAGACTATGCCGAAATGAGAAAGAAAAACTGGAATAAAATTATTAATAATATCACATTCACGTTGTATCAAAATAATATGAGGCATTTAAATTTAATAGAAAAAATTTGGTATATAAATACTTATGTTCTAGCCAAAGTATGGTTTTTAGCTCAAATTTTGCAACTAGATACTGAGCATAGTCAGAAAATAGTAAAAATTACTGGAAAATTCTTATGGCTTGGACATTTATATAGGGTATCTAGATTGCAACTGTACCATCCGTCAAATAAGGGAGGATTAGGATTGACAAACAGAAATAAAAGCAACTGCATTATTCCTTAAAAATCAAAGTTTATCGTGGACAACGAGAGAAAATCGAATAACATACAAGTCCATATTGAACCCAATACTCGATAAAAAACAATTTTTTTTAGCGAATATTGCAAATCGGAAAGTTTGAAAATAGAAAAATTCTGTCTAAACTTCGAAAGAGACGAACTATATAAAGCCAAAGACATATACAAAAAGATGATAGCCCAATTATTAGAAACACCTAAAATACAGAACAAATGTACGAATAGAAATTGGCCAATTATATGGAAAAATAGTAGCAAATTTCTTATTCCAACAAATTGGAGAGCAGCATATAAGGCTATAAATGAAATATATCCAGTAGGCGAAAAATTATTCAAACATAAAATATCAGAAACTCAAAGTTGTTCGAAATGTGGAAAAATAGGCACACTCTTACATAGAGTTAAAGATTGTAATCTTAGTAAAGAGATTTGGCAATGGATGGAAAAATTTTGCAAAAAAAAACTAAATTTAAACTCTATTGCTGAAATGTTAGAGATAAAATTCAATAACAAAAAACAAAATAATTTGTGGTCGTGGATTATAAATGCGGTATTATTCTTCAATTTAGAAGTGAAAAAAGGCCTCCAAGAATTTTTAAACGTTATTCGTCAGGACAGGTTTAGGAATATAAGAATAAATCAAATAGATAAATTCTCAGGAGATATTTACAAATTTTAACCAGTAAATTAGTTATGCCATTTAGTTATAGTCCCTCAAATTGAATGTTTACAGGGTAAATTACACATATGAAAATGTTCATGCGTAGATTAAGTAGAGAAGTTCTGTAAAACTGGCTGTGATATATAAATGTAAAAAAATTTAGTTAATAAAGGTTTTATAAAAAAAAAAGTAATAATAACAAGAATAAAATGTAGGTATTTACTATCCTCTTTTTACATAGAGTGAGACTTATCTTGTTGTTTTTATATATAATTTTCCATCAACGTTTGAGATTCTCCTTCAGGTGGATTGTACTCTTGACTTCTGCCCTTTGTACCTCGTTTCTTGGTAGCTCCAGATAAGGTGAATATTGGCTCCAGGTGAGGTGAATTTCAAACTTCAGACAACGTGGCTTTTAGCTCTAACCAAGGTGGCTAAAATAATTCGGGGCAAATCAACACACAATCTCAAACTTAATATGTTCCAAGAATATCTGTAGGGTATCGACGGCCAATTCAAACTAACATTGAGATTTATCTATCAAAGATGCTAAGAAAGACAGTATGTTCCAACATTAAACTGAACATAAGATATGACCACGTGAAATTTGCCATCGTTAGCCTACAAAAATCTTGTGTTAAATTGAGAGAATGAAATAAGCAAACAAATTAGAAATATTTTAAATTAAGAAATGCGAGATGATTATTTCAATATTGAAAGATGAATAATTTAATATAGATAAATGAAAAAATTGAAATGGCGGAAAAATGAAATAAGGAATCAATTCAGATTTTCAAGATAATGCATTAATACGAAATAATTATATTTCTTCTCATAACTTACCGTCTATCAGACGCCACAGATACTTAATAACTTTAATATACTGAATATTCGTTCAGTAGTTGCTTAATATAATTTTACTCTAACTTAACGATTCAACAGACACTTGTCGAAAGAGAGCGATGTTATACGTGAAACGTGAAACTAAGACGCTATCTAGATACTCTCGTTCTACGCAACTCATTCAGGCATTTTATAGCGTGGAATCACGGTATTTGAATGCAGAGTTCGGTAGTGGCGGTTAAGTGGAGAATTTACACGTTACAACTTGTATTATAACAGTTTAATAATTAGAATAATTCTTTTTGTCACTAATTTTGAAATACATTTTTCGTAACCAATTGCATAAAATTTTACTTTATGCAACTAGTTACAAAAAGTAAGACGTTCCATAATGTCAATCAATTTTAAAAAGTGTCACTTTATATGTTAAAATCAGAAAAAATGATTTTATTATTGTTCTGATCGTGCAAAAAACGTTATTAGCATGTCGAACTTTAAGGGTTACTGATCTTAGACAATATGGAGTCGTAGCTTCGCTCCTCGTCCAAACAATTGTCTTCGATCGGTAAACAGCCCTTACCGTTCTCCATACTTAATATACTATTTCACAGGTTGAAATAAAAATCTATTGAATAAACGCGTTTCGTTAAAACATTGACATTAACACCCGTTGTTGAAACTAAAATAATTTTGTTGTAAACAAATTTCCAGTGAATTAGTAATATCTGACTGTATTAGTAGGATTATTAGAAATAAGAAAATTTTTGATTAAATTTACATTTTCTTTCGGCGGAGTGCTAGGAAACAGATTGTCTTGCTGCTATTGTTATAAATAATTTAAAAGAGTGGGTTCATGGACTCAAGATTATTAAGTTTGTATCTTTAAATAATATAATTCTATTAATAATAATTCCATTAAAACTTTTTGTTTTGTTAATTTCTTTAATAACAATCGTTTTTCGTTTTGTTAATTTCTTTAATAAATATAATTAATTGTTTTTTGTTTCGTTAATTGTTTGATTTGATGTTAATTTTATTGAAAAATAATTTAAATGCGAATAAAATGATTTCGGAACCGCTGTTTTCATTCAATAATTTCTGAATATAAATTTGCAAAATATGTGACGTCACACTAGGAAGGGGGAAGTCTCACAAAACGGGGAAGGGGCAAAAATCATGAAATTCGTGTGACTTAATTTATGGATGTCCCCTGCGATGCTGAGCATAAAACCAAATCTGCATGTCTCTTGGGTGATGCAGGGAAAATCAAAATCAATTCACTCAAATCTTCAATAAAGAACCAACAAAACGTTTTTAAGGTTCAAATTCAAAATAATGAGTGCAATGTACGTGCTAGTATAAGGGTAGCAGAAATACTCGCGAAGTCAGGGCGACCGTTTTCTGATAGTGAGCTAATCAAACAATGTGCTTTAGTTATGGCTGAGGAGGTGTGCCCAGATCAGAAAAAGAAATTTGAAAATATAAGTTTATCTGCCAGAACGTGTACCCGGCGCACTGAAGATTTGGGTGATAATTTATGAGAACAACTTCAGGAAAAGGCACAATTATTTGAATGGTTCTCATTAGCTACCGATGAAAGTAATGACGTTACAGATACTGCCCAGCTTCTAATATTTATTCGTGGAATCGATGCGAACTTTAATGTATGTGAGGAACTCTTACAGTTATGTAGTTTGAAAGGAACGACTACAGGGGAAGATTTATTTCGCCAATTAGAACAAGCGTCAGTATCGATGAAATTACCATTAAAAAAATTGGTAAGTGTAACAACTGACGGAGGTAGAAACATGAGTGGACAAAACAAGGGCCTGGTGGGTAAAATAAAATCTAAAATGGCAGAGATAGAATGCGATATCCCATTATTTTTTCATTGCATTATTCACCAGGAAGCTTTATGTTGCAAAGTTCTAGCATGGAAAGAAATAATGAACGTCGTGATATCCACTGTAAACTTTATCAGAAAAAATGGATTGACACATCGCCAATTTCAACAGTTTCTTTCAGATATGGAAGCAGATCACCAAGATGCCCTGTTAGACCGGAAGCCGAGAGGGTTTTTGCATGTATCATAGGCCCCACGACGAGGCTTTGGGGGCTGATAGACAATGTTATTCCTGACTTTGAATTATCGGTATGGCAGCCCTAAAGTGTAGCTTTTAGGAGTGGTGAATTCTCAAACGTGTTGTCTATATCCATGCCGCTGGATCATAGGCCACACTTTGATTCTTATATTATGTCGTCAAGCAAGTCGCCAAAGTCAATATGCCATACCAATATGGCGTCACTTAAGGTCCGCCATACTTACCGAAACGTGTAATTTTTCCACTGTGAACATGGATCATAGGCCCCACGCTATTGTTTCGTGATCTTTGTTAACAATGAACTGTAGAACGAGGATCTCAAAACGCCATACCTCTGGGGCGTCGTCAAGTGGCCGCCATACTGGGACAAACATGTCATTTTTAGCAATGAACATGTATAATAGGCCTCACAATAAAAATGTGTCTCCTTTGTTCATTTTGATGTCCTGGACATAGTTCTGAAAGCGCCATACCCGTGCGATGTCGCCAACGTCAGAAATTAGCTTACAAAGTTGTCACATTTTCATAGGTTAAGTGTATCAAAGGCCCCACTGCCATACCGGCATTTTTACGTGTATTTTGAAGTATACAATACGAATACCTATATCATTGCCATACCTATAGCATGTCGCTTACGCAGATATTGGCAAAATTGTCACATTTTTATAGTTTAAGTGTATTAAAGGCTCCACTGCCATACCGGCAATTTTAGGTGTATTTTGAATTATAAAGCAGGAATATATCACAGCCATACATATATATATATATATATATATATATATATATATATATATATATATATATATATATATATATATATATATATATATATATATATATATATATATATATATATATATATATATAATTTTTTTTTAATTTTTATGTATATGATAATATTGTGTAGAATTTTTTGCATGAATAGACAAATTAAAAAGGTACAATATTGGTTATTCTCACGTTAAATTGTTGTCGAAATGAATACAAATAATGTATATAATGTAGGTATTGTTCTGCGCTGTAAAAACAGGTGTTTTATGTTAAAAATATTTTGCGTTAAAAACACAAACAAGTTATGAAATAAAATAATGTATGCCAAATGAATGCTTAACATTTCGAGGATTACATCAAGAAAGAAATTTATTTAATTCAGAACACTTTGAACTGATAGCTGACATAGAAAGAATGCAAGATATACTACAGATGTCAATAAAAAACCAAATAATAAATATTTTTGCCCTTTTCGGTAGGTATATATATTCCTATTTCTTCCTATCTCAGGTTTTACCCAGATGTTGGAAATTCTGTAATCATAAAAGAATAAAAGTTTTTTTTTGACCGGACGCTGCCAGTTCGCCCGGTTTCGAATCCAACCATTTTTCTGTCGGCAGTTTGTGTGAGAAGTGTACGTGAAATTATTGTTGCTATGAATAAAGAAATTTTTAATGAAAAATGAGCCTGTTTCATTTGTAAATTATATGATGATAGTGTTATTTCATTTAAACAAGAATTGTTTCATAAATGTAAACATTCTTTGCAAATCCGCCAATTGTGTCATTTGAAATACAAAAAAGTTAGTTTGTCGCATGAAATAGATGACAAAAGCGGGTACCATTTATAATGTTATCAGTCTTTCAACGCTATTGGAAAAAAACATAAAGAACAGTTCGAGCGATTGCCAATTGATAAAGATGAAGATACGGAACCTGAAACTTCTCAGTCTGGATTCAAAGATGTTCATATACGCGTTTCAATTTTATAATTATTTCATTTTGTGTAATTTTATTAATAATTCTCGTCGATCGGTAGTTTAACTATAAACTTTAATCATCAGTGATCTCGATTACCTATAAGTACGCTTTTTCAGAAAAAAAGGGCATTTTGAATATTTTGTGTCCGCCATATTGGATACGCCATTTTGATTTTTACAATTTTGACATCAAATTCGTAATCAGCGACCTCGAAAACCTATAAATACAACTTTGGAGGCAATTCTGCCGAGCCATTTCAGAGCGTGTCTAAAAATTTTTAAAAAAATGGTTTTTTCGGTATGGCATCACTTTAACGACACGCTATCGGTATGCAGAGCTGTTCCAAAGCATTGTGCTTTGTGCTCGTGAAAGCACTCGGAGCCCTATTGTGCTCCCGAGCACTGTGCTTCCGAGATCTTTTCAAAAGCAGTGCTTAGTGCTTAGTAATTGAAGTCCTTCAACAAAAGGCTTAGTGCTTAGTAATCCCAAAAGTGCTCCCGAGCACTGAAGTGCTGCCAAGCACTTCTGCGGATTACTAAGCACTAAGCCGTGAGCCAAACTTGTCGTAACACGAATATGCATATGCGGCGGCGCTATGATCGTGTGTTGATATCATTCCAGTGATAAACATCTCACGTAAGTGTCAAGTCAATAAAAAAATTATTTATAAAATACAACACCCCCTTGTGCTCCTGTTGAAAGACTGTTTTCATTTGCGTCTATACTAAATGCACTAAGACGTCATGCTCTGAGTGACAGGAACTTCGAAAACTTAGTTTCATTAAAAGCTAATGGGGATGTTTTTTTTTCATTTTGATGAGTTGTACACCACTACTTATATGTAGTCACTACATTGAATGAAAATTTTGGATTTTTTTTTTATGGTCATGGAACTATATGAATAATAAGCATGGAATTTTTAATATGAAATAATGAATCTTTCAATACTCTGTGCTTTCCATAAGGGTTTCTCCTATTTGATATATTAATCATCACTTTTTTTATCCTATTTTCAATAAAATCTGTGTCATTTAGCTAATATCAATGTTCGTAGTTCACAGATTACAGAAGCATATCTTGTTTCTGTATTATTTAAGTTTAAATGTATCTATGATCTTTATGAAATTGATCAAAAATGGCGTGTGAGAATGCCTATGCTTATAGTTATTTATGTATCAAGGGAGTTATAAGGATGTTAACTACAGAGGGCAACAGATTTAAATCCCGAGGGATGTAAGTCCCCCTCCGTACAATGTACGATTTTTCTGAGAATTTAGTTCCAATATTCAATTGGATCTTTCCCTGAACCTCTCTTCGAGCAAAATGACGTGCAGGACAATGAAATCTACTGAACCCCATTGAAAATTGTTGGCTCTTTTCAAATATCTCAATCAAATCCCAAAATTTTAATATACCGTTGAATCTCCGCTTGGAAGGAGTCCCATAATTTTCAAATACGGACCTGGAACTTTCTGGAAATTTAAATATGAATCGGTCGACCTGTGGAAGTGAATCATACGTTCCAAATATCAACTGACTATGCTGGTTGGTTCAAAAGTTATGAGGAATTGAAATTTTTGGTGCATAAACTCGGTTATGGAATTGATTAGACCTATCATATATGTCATATAGCTCAGGTTGTTGTAGGTATGTTCATTTACCAATGAAACACCCTGTATAGTTCTGTATCAGCTCATAGTGAGCATCAAATTTGTAACACCCTGTGCTTCTCTTCTCACCCGTCAATAATCTCATACTCATATGCCAGCTTACAATTTCTTTACCGATTAAAATAACCTCAATTTCAACAATTCCTGAAAAAGTACTTAGGGCTTAGTGCTTGAAATGTCAAATTACTTTCACAAAGTGCTTAGTAATCGCAAGCCTTTTGTAAAAATAAAAAAGTTAGTTTGTCGCATGAAATAGATGACAAAAGCGGGTACCATTTATAATGTTATCAGTCTTTCAACGCTATTGGAAAAAAACATAAAGAACAGTTCGAGCGATTGCCAATTGATAAAGATGAAGATACGGAACCTGAAACTTCTCAGTCTGGATTCAAAGATGTTCATATACGCGTTTCAATTTTATAATTATTTCATTTTGTGTAATTTTATTAATAATTCTCGTCGATCGGTAGTTTAACTATAAACTTCAATCATCAGTGATCTCGATTACCTATAAGTACGCTTTTTCAGAAAAAAAGGGCATTTTGAATATTTTGTGTCCGCCATATTGGATACGCCATTTTGATTTTTACAATTTTGACATCAAATTCGTAATCAGCGACCTCGAAAACCTATAAATACAACTTTGGAGGCAATTCTGCCGAGCCATTTCAGAGCGTGTCTAAAAATTTTTAAAAAAATGGTTTTTTCGGTATGGCATCACTTTAACGACACGCTATCGGTATGCAGAGCTGTTCAAAAGCATTGTGCTTTGTGCTCGTGAAAGCACTCGGAGCCCTATTGTGCTCCCGAGCACTGTGCTTCCGAGATCTTTTCAAAAGCAGTGCTTAGTGCTTAGTAATTGAAGTCCTTCAACAAAAGGCTTAGTGCTTAGTAATCCCAAAAGTGCTCCCGAGCACTGAAGTGCTGCCAAGCACTTCTGCGGATTACTAAGCACTAAGCCGTGAGCCAAACTTGTCGTAACACGAATATGCATATGCGGCGGCGCTATGATCGTGTGTTGATATCATTCCAGTGATAAACATCTCACGTAAGTGTCAAGTCAATAAAAAAATTATTTATAAAATACAACACCCCCTTGTGCTCCTGTTGAAAGACTGTTTTCATTTGCGTCTATACTAAATGCACTAAGACGTCATGCTCTGAGTGACAGGAACTTCGAAAACTTAGTTTCATTAAAAGCTAATGGGGATGTTTTTTTTTCATTTTGATGAGTTGTACACCACTACTTATATGTAGTCACTACATTGAATGAAAATTTTGGATTTTTTTTATGGTCATGGAACTATATGAATAATAAGCATGGAATTTTTAATATGAAATAATGAATCTTTCAATACTCTGTGCTTTCCATAAGGGTTTCTCCTATTTGATATATTAATCATCACTTTTTTTATCCTATTTTCAATAAAATCTGTGTCATTTAGCTAATATCAATGTTCGTAGTTCACAGATTACAGAAGCATATCTTGTTTCTGTATTATTTAAGTTTAAATGTATCTATGATCTTTATGAAATTGATCAAAAATGGCGTGTGAGAATGCCTATGCTTATAGTTATTTATGTATCAAGGGAGTTATAAGGATGTTAACTACAGAGGGCAACAGATTTAAATCCCGAGGGATGTAAGTCCCCCTCCGTACAATGTACGATTTTTCTGAGAATTTAGTTCCAATATTCAATTGGATCTTTCCCTGAACCTCTCTTCGAGCAAAATGACGTGCGGGACAATGAAATCTACTGAACCCCATTGAAAATTGTTGGCTCTTTTCAAATATCTCAATCAAATCCCAAAATTTTAATATACCGTTGAATCTCCGCTTGGAAGGAGTCCCATAATTTTCAAATACGGACCTGGAACTTTCTGGAAATTTAAATATGAATCGGTCGACCTGTGGAAGTGAATCATACGTTCCAAATATCAACTGACTATGCTGGTTGGTTCAAAAGTTATGAGGAATTGAAATTTTTGGTGCATAAACTCGGTTATGGAATTGATTAGACCTATCATATATGTCATATAGCTCAGGTTGTTGTAGGTATGTTCATTTACCAATGAAACACCCTGTATAGTTCTGTATCAGCTCATAGTGAGCATCAAATTTGTAACACCCTGTGCTTCTCTTCTCACCCGTCAATAATCTCATACTCATATGCCAGCTTACAATTTCTTTACCGATTAAAATAACCTCAATTTCAACAATTCCTAAAAAAGTACTTAGGGCTTAGTGCTTGAAATGTCAAATTACTTTCACAAAGTGCTTAGTAATCGCAAGCCTTTTGTAAAAATAAGTGCTTAGTGCTCGAGACCAGGAGCCTTTTTTTTTCAAGTGCTTAGTGCTCAGTGCTCGAAGCACTATTCTTCAGTGCTCGTCACAGCTCTGTCGGTATGGCAGTGTGATATCAGCTAAACTTATGCAAAAGATCATCTTAAAACCAAAACGCTATACCGGTGCCTATTATTGGTATTGGTAGGTTTGGATGGTGACCAATGCGCTGCGACCTTATTAGATCTATTGTGTCTTATCTTCTTCTGCTTCTCGATGTGTTCTCGTTTTACAGCAGCCCCTCAAGCCTCAATACCTTCAGGAATTTGAGGATTTTAAGGTGGTCTATTCGTGGTATTTCTTCTACAGTCAGCTGGTATGATCCCAGTGTGTTAAGTCTTTCATGGTGCACAGCATAGCACTCCATCAGTATATGGTGAGGTGATTCTGGACGTTCCTTGCAGAATCTGCAGGTGCTGTCCCCCTCTAAACCTATCTTCCCTAGGTGTTCTTTGAGTCTGCAATGCCCCGTAAGAAATCCTGTGATTGTCTTTAGACTAGTTTTGCTGAGGTTAATCAGTGTCTTCGATCTTGCTCGGTTGAACTTTCCGAGGAGATCTTTGGCCTGCCTCAGTCCTGGAAGTCTTTGCCAGTATGTTGCTCTCATTGCTTCTTCAGCTTTATGGAGTTCTTCTTGGAAGTAAGATTTTCCAAGTCCGCAGAAAGGCTCTGGCCCGATTAGTGGCGTTGACGCACCCTTTCGTGCCAGGGTGTCTGCTTGTTCATTACCCTTCACTCCGACGTGCCCCGGCACCCAGAGGAGGATCACTTTGTTGTTCCTGCCCAGATCGTTTAGTTTGTCTAGGCATTCACAAACCATCTTTGAGTTGATGTTATAAGAGCTCAACGCTTTGATGGCTGCTTGGCTATCGGAGAGGATCGCAATTTCCTTGTTCCGGTATTTCCTATCGAGGTTGAACTGAATGCACCTTTCTATGGCGTGAATTTCCGCTTGAAAAATACTAGGGAACTGGCCCATGGGTTCTGAGTATTTGGTACGAGGCCCAACGACTCCTGCTCCAGTTCCTTCGGGAGTTTTAGACCCGTCCGTATACCACATTATGGTATTCTTCTCCAGTGCTCGAATAGATTCTATGCTCCATTCCTTCTTGGTATTTAGTTTAGTTAGTTAGTTTAGTGCCTATTATACATGTTCATTGCAAAAAAATGACATGTTTGCCCCAGTATGGCGGCCACTTGGCAACGCCCCAGAGGTGTGGCGTTTTGAGATCTTCGTTCTACAGTTCATTGTTAACAAAGATCACGAAACAATAGCGTGAGGCCTATGATCCATGTTCACAGTGGAAAAATTACACGTTTCGGTAAGTATGGCGGACCTTAAGTAAAGCCATATTGTTATAGCATATTGAGTTTGCGGACTTTGGCGACTTGCTTGACGACATAATATAAGAATCGAAGTTGGGCCTATGATCCAGGGGCATGGATACTGACAACACGTTTGAAAATTCACCTCTCCTAAAAGCTACACTTTAGGGCTGCCATACCGAGAATTCAAAGTCGGGAATAACATTGTCTATCAGCCCCCAAAGCCTCGTCGTGGGGCCTATTATACATGCAAAAACCCTCTCGGCTCCCGGTCTATGTATTATTCTGAAGTGAGATGGTTGAGTAGAGGCGTAGTACTGAAAAGATTTTTTGATCTCAGAAAAGAAATAAACACTTTTATGAATGACAAATGTAAATCTGTTCCAGTACTTACAGATCTTGTTAATAGACCTTGGATTTTTGACAGATTTAACTCACGAGTTAAATACGCTGAATGTAAGGCTTCAAGGAAAAAAGAAATTAATATCTGATATGCACACAGATATAAAGGCCTTTAGAAGTGTACCTTCGACAGTCCAAACTGTCATTTCTGCGCATGCGCGACTTACTGTAAATATAGGTATGAGAATACGTATGAGGGCCCAGAGAACTGAAACTTTTTATGAGGAATTCTTCATGGGGGCACCGAGCCCCGCGGAGTCTTCATGTGGGTTCAGGAGATTGAAATTATATGATATAATATATATATATATATATATATATATATATATATATATATATATATATATATATATATATATATATATATAGGAATGGGGGCCCTCGGGTGTCTTCATGGGGGCACCGAAGTCCCCAGGATTCTTCATGGGGGCCCCCAGGAGTCTTCATGTGTGTTCAGTAGATTATATGATATATAGGACCGTAGGGGAACAGAAATTCTTTTGGTATATAGGAGGACGTCTTCGTAGATTTGGATATCAAATTACATAGTTATTTTCAAATATGAAACTAATAGACGACAACTCTGTGTTAAATATTAATTTTTATTCAAATTCAATGAGACTAGAACGATATGAATTGAAGTCGATGTATCGCATAAAATATCACATCAGCAAATTCTCATTAGAATAATCATAAATACTTGAAATTGTCTGGAGGTCATCGAAAGATAAGCGACACGTGTAGAACTTGGTCGAACGGAGGAATGAGAATTTGCTGATTCAACATTCATATTAGTGCAGGGATGTACAAAACGAATGAAATTTCAAATGTTAGATATATGTATAGTTATTACGTATTTTTTCATGAATAATTATATTAGGTGTACATCCCTATACTAATATGAACGTTGAATCAGCAAATTCTCATTAAAATGTTTATAAATACTTGAACTATTTCTCTGAAGGTTCAGTCTTACGATAGTTTCCAACTCGTAACACACACAGCGATAATTAAGTGTTAGATACTTGTTCAATTATTCGTTCAATTGTTAATATTTTATACCGAAGGTAAGGAATTTATTTTTCTGTGTACATATCAAAACAAAAGTTAAGTGATATTTTTTGTTTTGTAGCAACACCTAGTCAACCATGAGTTTAATGAAGATTTCTGATGATGCTGTCAAAACTTTTGGAGCAAGTTTAAAATTAATTAGAACTGTGGAAGAAGTTGCTAGATGGCTGAATTATATAAATAAAATAATATTGGGAATTACTAGATATACAAGGGGTAGAAATTTTCCTCATTCTCTAAAAAGCTTCCACAAACTCGAGACCAATTTAGCAATTCTCAAGACTTATCGTGAAAATATTAAGCATATACGTCAATCTCATTTCAAAAAGGGTTCTGGTTTGGGGGGTTAGTCGAAACGTTTAATTTGGAGGGACGTAGATTCGGCTTTTAAGAATAGAATGCGAACAGGACTGCTTATTAATAATTCAATCAAAGATTCCGAAGAGTTCCTCAGTAGAACTTTTAGAATTTTTAATAATAAAATAAAATCAGCTCTTCAAAATTCAATTTCAAAAGTTGATATAATTTTAAGCTGCAATTATATCAAACCAGATACTAGGGAGGAAAGTATTAAAACATTTGCTACTGAAAGTTCTGTTGTTGATCGCTCCGATGACTTGAAAGAATTGTATAATACTAAATTTCCAGCTGTCATTCTTAGGAAAATGGATGAGTTTCAGGAGCGTGACGTGGGTGGACTCTTTTACAAATTCTTAACCTGAAAATCAATATAAATGAATACAGGCCGATAACAATAGGTAATTCTACATATGTAGAGCTGCCTATGTTCATTCAAAATAAAAAAGTTGTCGTGAATGTCGAGAATAATGACTCGCATTGTTTCCTTTGCGCAGTCATGTCATGTTTAAGACCTACTACGAAGCATACTGAAAGGACTTCTTCACCACCTAGTTCTTTTTTGAAATATGAGGGTATATCTTTTCCAATAACTCTAGACCAAATTCCTAAGTTTGAAAAACTCAACGATTTAGCAATTAACGTGTACGCGATTGAGAAGAAAACAGTGGTTCCGATATTTTTGAGCAAAAATAAAGATAAGGAGCGTATACATTTATTAATGGTAAAAACTGAAAAAAATTATAGCGATTTCATGATGCAAACTGACAATTTTGAAGAAAAAACAGTTTATCATTTTACTTGGATAAAAAGCATGTCACGTCTACTTAGATCTCAAAATTCAAAGTATCATAGACATTATTTTTGCGATATATGTCTTAATCATTTTCAAACTGAAAATTCATTAGAAAAACATAAAAATTATTGTAACGGTCTGAACAAATGTAAAGTATCGTGTCCTCCGGAGGGAGTTGATTTTATAGTTTAAAAATTTTTTGAATAAGGAAAAGTCCCCGTTTATAGTTTACGCTGATATTGAATGTCTTTTGGTTGAATCAGATGAGAAAATATCTTAAAAAAATGGGATTTATCAAAAACACATTCCTTACAGTATAGCTTATTATCTACATTGTAGTTTCGATGACTCAATCTCCTATTATAAGTCATATACAGGGCAAGATTGTCAGTCTTGGTTCATGAAAGAGCTTTCTCAACTGACTGAAGATATGGAGCCCTGTTTTCTTCATAACGTCCCTATGAATAAACTGTCGAAAGAAGAATGGAGTTCATTTTACAAGTCTGAAGAGTGCCATATCTGTGAAAAGTCATTTAATCCCACAGATATCAGAGTTGAAGATCACTGTCATTTCACAGGGCGTTATCGGGGTCCTGCACATCAAGACTGTAATTTGAATTACAAAAACAGACAGAATGTAGCCGTGGTCCTACACAACCTTAGTGGATATGATTCACACTTCATAATAAAAAATCTTGTGTCAGATATCGATGGTAGAGTTGATGTTCTACCGATCAATAAAGATCGATACATAGGTTTTACGAAACATCTAGCAGATTCATTCATTTCCTTCAGATTTATAGACTCATTTAGATTTATGTCATCAAGTATAGAGAAATTAGCGTCTTTTTTGAAACCTGAACAGAAAAAAATTGTTAGACAGCATTATCAAGATGACGAACAGTTTCAGTTATTGAACAGAAAAGGGGTTTTTCCGTATGACTACATGAATTCATGGGACAGACTTGACGATACAGCACTTCCATCAAAAGAACAATTCTACAATAAACTGACTGACACAAACATTTCAGACGAAGACTATAAACATGCTTTGAAAGTATGGGACTCTTTTAACTTGAAAAATATGCGTGAATACAGTGATCTTTACCTCAAAACTGATGTTTTGCTACTAGCAGACGTTTTTGAAAACTTCAGACAAGATTGTATGAACACCTATTCACTCGACCCTGCTCATTATTATTCCCTACCTGGTTACACATGGGATGCAATGTTGAAATATACAAACCAAATATTAAAATTGTTGAAGGATATCAACCTAGTCATGGTGGGGGGGGGGGGGGGTGGGGGGGGGGGGGGGTGGGGGGGGGGGGGGGTGGGGGGGGGGGGGGGTGGGGGGGGGGGGGGGTGGGGGGGGGGGGGGGTGATATATATATATATATATATATATATATATATATATATATATATGTATATATACCTACATTTAAAATTTGTGGACACATCCTGTATATTATAAAAATTATTTTATTCAAAAATATGTAATAACTATTTAAGTTATTAAGTTGAATGAATACTTTGTACATCCCTGTACTAATATGAATATTGTATATCAGCAAATTCCTCCTTTCGACCTAGAGGGACATCGAGATGTGTCTCTAGGTCAAACGGGGCAATTTGATGATGCAATATTTCTGCGATAACACCTACTTCAATTCTACATCCGTCTCTCAGCTGATATTGACTCATTCTGTTTTCCGATTATATTTGATATATGTTTCGCGATTATATTTGATATATCAAAATGGAAATGAATTTTTAAGAAAATAACTATTTTTTAAAATAACTATGTAATTTGATATCCAAATCTACGAAGACGTCCTCCTATATACCAAAAGAATTTCTGTTCCCCTACGGTCCTATATATCATATAATCTACTGAACACACATGAAGACTCTTGGGGGCCCCCATGGAGAATCCTAGGGACTCCGGTGCCTAATGAAGACACCTGAGGGCCCCCATTCCTATATATATATATATATATATATATATATATATATATATATATATATATATATATATATATATATATATATATATATATATATATATATATATATATATATATATATATATCATATAATTTCAATCTCCTGAACCCACATGAAGACTCCTGGGGGCCCACATGAAGACTCCGCGGGGCTCGGTGCCCCCATGAAGAATCCCTCATAAAAAGTTTCAGTTCTCTGAGCCCCCATACGTATTCTCATACCTATATTTACAGTTAGTCGCGCATGCGCAGAAATGACAGTTTGGACTTGGAAAAGTTGAAGTGAGCTAGAACGATCCTAGGTACACTTCTGCCTTTCAAATGAAGAACAAGCTGTTCATAACACATATTAATGAAAAAAAGTTGGACCATTTTCCGAATTGCAAAAAGGCTGTGGAGGAAGCTGGTATAAATTTCAATTGGAAAAACGATAAAATGAAATACATTTTAATACAGCTACAAAATCAACTCTTTCTTTTAAACCAAAGATCTTGTTGAATTTTATGGCAGTTTGCCTTCTAATTTTGACGAATTGAAAAGGTTTGCTCTGCAATTAATTACAATTTTTGTTAGTACTTACTTATGCGAGCAAACCTTTTCAATTCTCAATTACAGAAAAAATAAATATGCTTCTCGACTCACAGATGAGCATTTGAGAGCTATTCTACGAATTGCAACTACAAACCTGGAAGCTAACAAACAACAAATAGCCACTCAAATACAGCCACAAACGTCACACTAATTTTTGTAAAAGAACAGCTTTTTTTTTAAGTATGTACTCCTATGAACATTTAACGAAATGAAAATAAAATGTATTCGAATTTTCAATATCACAAATAACTATTATCAAAATTATGAGCAAGTGCGGCCCGCGTTCATTTCAATGTGCCGCTATGTGGCCCTTTCCTGTCAAAAGGTTGCCGACCGCTGGTCTACGACATACACTCCTAACTCACCAACATATCCTACGAAAGGAACCTACTCCTACCTGTAACAACTGTGATACACAACTCAAGGTAAAACACCTCTTGGTGGAGTGTCCATTACCTACATGATGAAGAAAGAAGATCAAACCATCTAGAGGACAACATAAAAACTATCCTCAACCGCGATCTTCAAAAAGTGCTAAAATTTTTGAGAGACACTAACATGTACTGCAAAATCTGATTCCTAATCACGTCATGTCCGTCCCTGCTAATAACTCACCGCAATTGATGCAGGGTTATTTTTGTTTGAAATAAAAAAATATATTTTTTTTATATTTAGTAGTTAGCAAACATTCAAAAATTTTTTTGGGGCTTTTCTTGTCAAAGAAAGAATTGTGTTTAAACCATCGTTGTTAGTATAAATATTTTTTAAATCATTTTGATTCAAAGAAGAAACCAATTTATAATTTACATCACTTTCTAATGATGTATAATTATAAATTTTCTGTAATTATTTAATTGTGAACTTATCATATTTTCTTAATCGTTTTAAAATGTCATATATACATCTTCTTTCTGTTTTATGATCCAAAGATTTTAATACATCTCTTCCACAATAATAACTTTGATCACCATAGTATATTTTTTTACAATCAAATTTGTTAGCTTAAAACAGGTCATCAAAGATATCTCTAAAAATAACAGATGCTTCATCAAATGACGCCATTTGTAGAATTGATATATGTATATTGAATTTAATTTCATATACATATTTTTTCAAAACACAATGATAAATTATTAAAATAATGATTTATCGTATTATTAATTTATCATATTAATATTGAATATTTCTTGTTTAGAATTTTTATGAGATTCTGTTTCAAATACAGTATTCTGATTGATATGGTTTTTATATATTAAAATTAAATCAGGATTTTTTAATAAGCAAAGATTTGGCAATGAAAAAAAATATTTAAATGGATAATTAATATGTATTTCGTTATGAGTCATAAAACTTTTAAAACAAAATATAGAACATACATATCGTGTTACAAAATTTTTATTAATTTTTACAATATGTTTATCTGTTTCTTTTTTACAATTTAAACATATTTTAACAAAAGGATTTTGTTTCATAAAACTAGAATCTTCAGTTTCTTAAACCCTTTCTTTCCCACGGATTCCATATGGCGTCATATTTTTGAGAGCGAATTGCAACCAACATTACTTGAAAGAGTTATGTTTATTGCACGTAGTTATATTTCCTTACATTACACAATAGATGGCAGAACAGTCCATACAAGCACTTGAATTTTCAATGATTGCTTGTTTGGCGGTAAATAGTGCAACGTGAAATTTGTCATATATTCTGTTTCTTCTGAATACAATAAATAAGGTAAATGTATAAGATATCATCATTAAACAATTTGTTGCATCTAATGGGCCATTCGGCTATACTGTGAACATAACATTTAGATAATATATCAAAATGTACAAAAATTAGGGTTAGATTAAGATTTGATGTCATATGGCGTCAAAGGGAGTTTGTTACCCATTATTGAAATCTATTTTATTCTCGTAATCTCATAATTACTTAATCAATATTTTTAAATATTAGAATCAATTACCATATATTACAGTTATTCAATTGTAAAAAACTAATATAGTTTGCTTTTCTACATGATTTAGATGACTCGAGTAGGTCTCACAGAAGAAGAGGAAAAGCAGTTGTTGTTTTTGCTTGAAGGAGATATTTCAGATGTCGATATAGCCGGTGATGACGAACTCTTAGATGATCTACAAGATTACGATGAAACAAATGACAATCTTATATTCTTAGATAGCAATGTGTCCATAGAAGTTCAACAGGGAGAATCAGACTCTGAAAGTGATGATGAAAAAAAGGATAAGGATTTGGCACCAAAATGGAGATATTGATCTGGTCAATTCAGATTGCCATGTGTCATTTTCAGAACCAGATAACATATCGACGCCACTCGAATATTTTAGAATGTTTTTTGATGATAATATAATTCAAAACCTTGTTGAACAGACTAATTTATACTCTGTGCAAAAACATGGAGTTTCGGTCAATACAACATACACAGAGATGTGTAATTACTTGGGAATACATGTAATGAGTGGAATAGTCTATATGCCTAGCTATAGAATGTACTGGGCTCAAGAAACGCGATATTCTCCTATTGCAGACGTAATGTCACGAAACAGGTTCGAAAAAATTCGCTCCAATTTACACATGAATGATAACACTAATATGAAATCACGCGATCAACCCGACTATGATAAGCTATTCAAGGTGCGCCCCTTAATTGATGCTATCAAAGAAAATTTTAAGAAAGTCGAACCTGAAGAACACAACTCTATTGATGAAATTATGATCCCTTTCAAAGGACATAGCTCGCTGAAACAGTACATAAAAAGTAAACCCCATAAATGGTGTATAAAGATGTTTGCTCGAGCAGGCATCAGTGGAATTGTTTATGAATTTGATATTTATATTGGAAAAGGCACAGTACTAGCTGAAACATCTTCACTGGGCTTCAGTGGAGATATTGTAGTAAAACTCGCCACTAATCTACCAAAAAAACAAAACTTCAAGATATATATACAGATAACTTTTTTACGTCATATAAATTGTTTACAACTCTGAAAAATATGGGAATACATTCAGTTGGGACAGTAAGGCGAAACAGACTAAAAGGCTATGAACCAAATGATGACAAAGGTCTAAAAAAAGATGGAAGGGGATCACTTGACTACCGCACAGATACGCTAAATAATATAGTAGCAGTGACATGGTTTGATAATAAATCTGTGACAATGATTTCAACATATAAGGGCGTCGAACCAACTGAAATGGTGAAAAGATGGTCACAAGCAGATAAAGCATATATCCAAATTGCAAGACCTGAAGTAATAAAAACATGTAATACAAATATGGGTGGAGTGGACCTAAACGGTATGTTAGTTTCATTATACAGAACCAGAATGGGTACCAAATGATTTTATTTCGAATATTTTTTCACTTGATGGACATTTCCATAGTAAATGCCTGGTTGCTCTATCGGCGTCATTGCAAAATTCAAAATATTCCGAATTATAAAAAGCTTATAGTTTTTAAAAGCGAAATTGGTAGGGCCTTGTTAGAATGTCGTAATGTAAAAGTAAAACGTGGACAAGCTCCGTCCAGAGAGGCAACCCCCCCACCCCCCCAATTCAGCCATATAAAAAACGTTCATTTGTTTCTAAGCCAATAGATGACATCAGATATAATGGATTAGAACATTGGCCTGTTCATATTGAGCCAAAAATGAGATGTTTGTCGGTGTTTTTTTATGTAAACATTTCTCATTATCAAATGGAATATGTTTTAAATTTTTATTATAATATAATTTACAAAGTCCGCAAAACACATTTTTCTCTTTACAAATGTGATTCTTTTCTTTAATAACACCACATGGCACACATATCAGACAACATCTTTTTTTTCAAAGTTGTGATGATATTCAAAAATTATTTGAATAAATATTTTTTAATTTTAAAATTAAACGCAAACAAATAAGAACGAATAAAATTATCTTTACTTAATTTCTTCTTTCTTAAACAATCTTCTATTTCAAACATTTTTCTATTTTTGGCAAAAAGAATGTTTAAAATAACATATAATTCTATTGTTATCAATAGTTTTTTATCGATCAGAGCATAATAAAGAAATTCGTATTCTTTATCTTCGATATCAAATGTTAACTTGATATTCTGATCAAGATTTTGTCATCTCATTAAGATAATCTTTCAATAACATAATATAGTTATCAACATCTATATCTAGATATGGATCTTTAATAGTAAAAATAGTAATAGGATTTAAAAAGTTTTTAACCCTTTCGCTCCTGTCGGGATTTATTTATCCCAGCGAAAGTTCAAAAAATCCGGTTCGAAAAAGTCTACCTTCAAATATCTTTGGGATGGGATATTCTAGTAGTATATGGTCTACTGTAACTGCAGAGAAGCGCACGGCGGCAATTGTGATTTATAACCTATAAAAAATAATTATAGATCGTGCACGTGCTTGATTGGTAAGGCGAACAAAGGATATTTATAGTAGAAAAAGTGACTTTTGTAATAATTATCGTTATTAGTTACATAAATAGGTGAGTAATATAACTAACTGTATTATTTATTTATTTGTCACAGTTAGGGGATTTTTTATCACTGTTAGTTGTTCAGTTCAATGGGATTATATGTCCCTACAGGTATTCTCAGTGGGACAAATAATCCCAATAGTTATAAAGACAATACGATTATTTTCAGAATGGATAAGAGAAATCGCCCACTTACTGCCAGTGAACTGCAAGAGTTAGCTGATAATATTGACGAGGAAAGTTCAGATTTCGACAGTGATGACAGTGTTGAAGACAAGGACTTTATTCCATCTGCCGAGCAAGAAGAAGAAAGTTGTGACTCAGACAGTAGTGATCAAGAACCAATAACAGAACCAGAAGAAAGTTGTGACTCAGATTATAGTGACCAAGAACAAACAGCAGAAGAGTTTGAAAGCGAAAACCAGGTGAATGCAGGTGCTTCTCAAAATGAAAATATGGACCCACAGCAGTCTAACACATCTGGTTATTGTGTGTAGTCTAATGTAAATTCAGATAATTTCTTCCCAAGATTTGTGTTGCCTGACAAAGAAAGTCCTATTATAACTGCTGATTTGCACCGAGGCAGCACTGTATTAGACTGTTTCCTGAAAGTATTTCCACGCAGTTTATTCATATATATATTGCACAAAGTACAAACAGGCGCCTTGAAATGTCAGAACAAAACAAGAAAAAAATTATATCAAAAACATGTGACAAAGAAATTATGCTTCTTACAGGCGTTACGCTCATTATGCATTATAATAGAGTACCTACGTTTGCTATGTACTGGTCTAAAAATAGATCCCTAGGAAATGAATGTGTACGTAATGCGATTTCTCGTGATAGATGTCAGTTGCTGCTATCGAAGCTATATTTCACGGAACCCAATAAACCTATGGAAGGTACCAAGACTTACTACATGGATGATTTGATTTCGTGTTTGAAAAATAGTTTTATGAAAGCCAGAACCGATTCAACTTGCCAAGCCATTGATGAATCAATGGCAAAATATAAAGGAAGATCTGCACTGAAGCAATACATGCCTCTCAAACCCATAAAACGTGGCATAAAATTGTGGACAAGATGTGATTCTGAAACGGGATATGTATATGATGTAAACATTTATGCTGGTAAAGATAATACAAATTGTGAGGGTACGTTAGGCGAACGGGTCGTATATAAGCTTGCATCTACAATTTCAAGAAAAGGTGTTGTTCTGTGCTTTGACCGCTTCTTCACATCTGTAAGTTTGATGGACAATATAAAATTTGCTGCTGTAGGTACATGCATAAAGACACGTAAATTTCTACCAAAATTTGAAGGCAAATTGAGGCGTGGAAGTTTTCAAACAAAAGGAAATGAAAATGGAACTTTGGCTGTGAGATGGCAATATACAAAAGACTTTATTGTGTTGTCCAATTGTCATTCAGCAGGCACTACAACAGTAAGCCGTAAACAGAAAGATGGGACTACGGCAAATGTAACATGTCCAGAGTCAATCGCTTTTTATAATCGTTAAATGGGAGGCGTTGATTTAGCCGACCAGATGACCTTCTTGTACGATTTGAATCGAAAATCTCAAAAATGGCGGAAAAAGTATATTATAAGCTATTAATGATAGCTGTTCACAACTCGTATATAATATATGGTGAACTAAATCCTAAAAATAAAAAGACATGTTTGCAGTACCTTGTTGAGCTAGCAGAAAACCTTATTGCCGCAGGTCGTCAAGGTACGAGAAGGAGAAAAACTAAACAAGTTGGCCGTCGAAGTAAGGCAGCCAATCTGATGACTAATGTGGGCGACCATTCGCCAGTGACTGGAAAATCAAGTCGATTGAGATGCGTTAGATGCACTTTGAAAAAAACTGAAAAACGTACAAAATTTATGTGTAAAATGTGCAATGTTCCTTTATGTGCCGATTGTTTCACCCAATACCATTTGTAATAAAAACTAACATTGTATACTGTTGGGATAAATTTATACCACTATAAACCACTAATGGGATATATAATCCCATGATTTTCTTCTGTACGAGAAAATACATTTTTTTAATGTTTTCTGCCTTATTTTAATGCTTTAGTTTTGTGTAAAACAATAGGTTTGTAAATATTTTTGAAAAAGCATTTCAGGAGCGAAAGGGTTTTAAAAGAGAGTTTATAATTTGAAAAACAGTCCCATTGTTTTGATTCTCTGATCAAATCAAAAAATATTTTATATTTTTCTTTTAATTCATAATGTGCCTGTTTTGACATAATAGAAAATGTGTTTTCTTTGCAGCTTGCATCTCTCTCTCTCTGCAATATTTGATTTTGAGTAATCAATGAAATTAAGAATATTCTTAATTTCATTTTTTTTTAAATAAAGAATTATTGTATATATACGTTCTTGTAAATTATTAATAACATATATTTTTTCGTTATTGTGTTGCATCTTATTTTTTTTAAAAGGCTGTTGAAGAATTTTCTGGCATTAAAGGTTTTGTTGCTGAAGCTATTCCTAAACTAAAAGCCGTTTCTAAACTAATAATGATTAGTTTATTATTAATTTGTTTTAGATTGTTATTAGAAACACTATATATTGTTTCGAAAAAAATATTAGTAGAATTCGTACTAAAATTAGAAATTTATATTCATATTAGAAATTTATATTTGTATTAGAAATTTAAATTCGTATTAGAATTAAAAATAGAAATTTGTATTCAGCTTAGAATTTATATTCAAAAATATAATATCTAAAGATGGACAACAGTTCGCAAATATCGTATGAATTCAGATCTATATCTTTTAGATTTTTCATAAAATTTTTAGAAGAAGCCCTTTCATAATTTTTAAAAAGGGATTCATAAATTTCAGATTTTTCAACAACTTCATCAAAATTCCATGTTTGTATTAATTGGAATCCAATATTTTCTAGGAATGAAATAAAATTAGTTTTATCTATTAGAAATTCTTCCATGGGCTCGTTCATAGAAGCCTGATAGAAAATAGCTATTTTTTCTTCTGATTTTTTAAAAACAGTATATATATTATTATCAATATTGAAAGTTAAAACATCAGTTTTCTTTTTAGAAAATAAATTCACGATATTATCTTTATCATTTGTAGAAATAATTAATTTTGTCTTTGGTAATTTATTCTTATTTGCTAATTCAACTAATATTTCTCCAATATGATCTTCTGTTTCTTTATTAAAAGAAAAGTGTATACCAAGTTGACAGTCTATAACATCATATGTCATTAAACCAGTCTTTTTGTTCACTTTTAACATAAAATCTTTGTCTTCTAAAGCAAGTTGAATTGTTGTTAAATTAAATCTTTAATTGTTTGTTTCTGAATAAGATTTATGTCTTTTTGAATATTGGTACAAAGCATTTTTATCTGGATCAATACCAACAAGTGTTTTAATACCTTGGGTTACAAATCTTCCCATATCTCCGCCTCTACCGCAATATATAGAAAACACAGTCTTATATGTATGGTTGTTTAAAAACGGACTAACAGCTAAATTTGAACCTATGGTTTTATCCAGATTCGAAAGATGATTTAATTGAGATCTAGAAGAAATATAAGATTCTTCTTTATACCAATTTTTATTAAAATTCAACGACTCTACAATATTATTTTCAATTGAATCATCTTCTTCAATATCTTCTGATTCCATTTCTATTCTTTTATTTTTTTTTATAACGAATAAGATCAAATTCTTCTTTTACAGCCTTATTTATTTGTTCTTTGGTGTCTGTTATAAATTTGTTCAACTCGTCATCATTTAAACTTAGCAATGAATGGAAAATCGATTGTATTAGATTAAATTTATATTTATGTAAAACAATGCTATTAATTATAACAGTATAAATGTTACCATAATATTTGTTTTTGGTAAACATTTTTGTCGTTTTGTCTAACCTAAGGATAAATTTTTTATCCGTAACATTTAATTCTGAAATGAATGTAACAGGATGAACTTCAAAAATACTTCCCTTTTTATATATTAACATTGATAAATTTGTGTCATAATAAAATAATGTTGAATTCGATTGATCTACTTTATATAATTCATGGAATGTTTTTATATCTTTGTTTGTGTCCTTATCTCTCCTTTTAAGAAATAGATAGAAACCAAAATTAAGACTTTTCATACTATCATCAAGTCTGTTTGGCAAAGAGAAACTTGTATAAACATCAATCGTATTATACTGTTTAAACTTATAATCAATAATTTTTTTTCCATTTCTTCATTATTAACAATAATAATACCATCTGTTGGAAAAACAGATATACCTACTAGTATAAAGCTTATAACAAGCTTCCATATATTCTTTTCTATCATTAAAAGGCCCAACGAAATCTTTCGAATCAGAGATTATCCCAATTTTTTCATTTGCTTTGAATTTGGATTTAAATTCACTGTTCTTTGTTAGTTTTGTTGTTTCTTGAAGTATTTTATTAAAATATGGAAAATATTCTTGTTTCAAAAGGAATAGTTTTTTTATTTTTTTTTTTAATTTCTTCAAACCATAATGGAAAAATGGTTCTCTTTCCATCTAATATGACATATATAATTAAAACATAACTATTAACAATGTAACAAATAGAATCTTTAACATAAAAGTGTTTTGATTCACCATCTATTTTTTTAGTTACCAAATGTTTAGAATAGTCCAATTCTAACAATTCACCAATATTTATCATTAGTTTAAATTTGAAAACTAGGCGATGGCTTAAAATTAAAGTAAAATCCTGGACGGAAGCCGCTTACACCAAAACATAATATACTATGAAATTTTTCTTTAAATTCTTTTTCGTTTAATTCTTGATTCAATTCAATCTCAACATCTATATATCTTTTATCATTGCTCGCTTGAAAATAAGAAATAATTAGATCATTTTTATTAAATCGCTATTTTAAAATATGAATTTTTTAACCGTTTTTCGTCTAATGGGCGATATATGTCCCATGAGAAATTACAAAAATTCTAGAGGGAATAACATCCATTTGATATTCATTTGAACGTATCCCACTCGCTGTCTAGGTACCAACGAACGATTTCTCGCCCAATTTTTCTCTTGATACGCGTCAGTACGTCCAGGGCAGAAGATATAGCACGTGGCTGCATGATAATTGTATTTTGACATCGTTTATTTACCAAAATAAACATTGTTTCTGGTGTAGATTACTTCTGTAATGGCGCGGTAACTAGACTGATATTTTAGTGCAATTTTAATGACCTAATTGAATTGTTCTTTGCAAAAATTAGTAATATGTGACATATGTGTCCCACTAGCATTCTTGCAAGGGACGTATTTATCCCTCTAGACTTATATTTCTCATTTATTTCAGAAAGAGAAAGCTTACAGAAAAAAAATTGCAGCTGAAAATTTGTGTAATACCGGTTTGCTTGTCACCAAGTGGAAATACACTAAGGAAGTGGTCTTACTTAGCAATTGTCATAAGGCTACAGTAAGTCAAGTCGAAAGAAAGAATAAAGATGGTTCCAAAAGTCACATTTCATGTCCAGAAGTAGTGTTATTTTACAACCAATATATGGGAGGGGTGGATTTATCAGATCAACTAGCAGGATTGTACGACATAGACAGAAAGTCAAATAAATGGTGGAAAAAGGTATTCTACAAACTGTTTCTAACAAGTGTTCTCAATGCCTGTATATTATATCAGGAAATCCATCATTAAAAAATTCCACTTCTTCAATTTATTGTTCCATTAGCGGAACAACTTATCGGTAGTGGAAGACAAAATGCAACTGTAAAACGTCGCCGGCTATATGGTAGACCATCTCAAAGTTCCTTGTCTTCACAAAATGTTGGTGAGCATTTACCAATAGAAGGAGATACACGCCGGAGGTGTCATAGTTGCCACAAAAAGAAAAAAGAGAAGCGAACCAAAATCCTTTGTTCCCATTGCAATGTGGCGTTATGTACGGAATATTTTATGACTTTTCATAAATAACCTTTTTCTTTTTATATAATATATGATAACTTTTGTTTGTAAAATTTTCGCAATAAATGTTGGTTACAGTTTCATTCTTGATACATTTCATTTTGGTCTTTAGAAATCTAGTGGGACATTTATATCCCATCAATGAACCCAGATGGGACGTACACGTCCCATGGTCATATTTACAAAAAACAAAGTTTTAAAATTCAAAAAGTGACCATAACGCATTAGTATTAATCCCCTAACTACAGTTAGCTTGGAAAAAACTCCCATAATGAAGAGAAAAAAAGTCGACGCGAAAGGGTTAAGCGATGTCGCCACACCACAAGAGTATAGGCGCGGCTTTTACAGAAATAACCCCATTCCAGGAGCAATCTGGCGCAACGCTTCCGACAACCCAGTTTTAATTAATACTGATGAGATGATACAACTAGCTATTCAAAGTCGAGTCTCCATGGAGAATTTGAAAATACAAATTTTTCAGTATTGTTGATTTTAAAACCGAACATATTATGAAATGCGATGAGATTCAACAAATAGACAAAATAAGATTGTCAATATAGGTACTCGATAGTCCATTCATCAAACGTATTTAACAGAAACATGCAGTTGATTGTGATCTCGTTCTGCATAAAATTGAAATTCATCAAGAAATGCGAAGTTTATAAATAACAGCATTATTATATTTATTCGGCAAAAAATTTTACCGTTGGTTTCAACACCAAAAATGTTATGTAATTCGATCAGGATCCACAAATAGGCTTAATGAAATAAACACTATTCAAAGTCTCACATGGGAGAGTTTGTAAAATACAAATTTTTCAGTGTTCTTGATTTGAAGACCAGAAATGTTATGAAATGCGATGAGATTCCACAAATAGACAAAATAAGATTGTCAATTTACTCGATAGTCCAGTCACCAAAAGACGATATACAGTGCTTTCATGATGAAAGGAACAAATTCATTAAAAAATTAGGTTTCTATTTCATGTTAAAATCCTCGGACAGGTCGATTAGTATTTTTATTTGGGCAATTTTCGCAATAAAAATTTTGTATACAGGGTGTCTCATTCAAGAGCTATGGCTTTGTCATTAGTTTTTTTAAAGGTAATACCCTGTATATTATTTCACTTTACAATTCTACGATAAATTCTTATCACTTTTTGTGAACATACCATATGCCTCAACTTGATGGATTCCCAGATTATAACGGAGATAGTGGAGCACCTGGAGATTTAAAATGTGGATTAAAAGTACAAAAAAAAATTTTGGTAAACATTGTCATTAAATCTGAAGAATGAAATTTCACATGTACCATCTGAATTCATTCACTGGTGCTGTATAGTCCGCAGTTTTCACGTTTTTAACGCTCCAGGCACTACACTACTTCATTGTTTAAGAAAATGCAATTACTTGAGAGAGAACGTATTGAAGTACTTATGATGATTGGTTTTGGAGATAGGGTGCGTTCACAAGAAGAAGTCTGCAATCTATTCAATGAAAATCATCCTGATCGTCCGCCAATTACTAGATCGACAGTCAGCAAAATTGAATCAAAATTCAGGAGATACGGCCACGTTAGAGATTTACCTAAAGGAAGACCACCGAGAGTATCTGAAGAAACAGCGCTGAACGTTCTACTAGAAACCCAAGATAACCCTCATACATCCATTACTACCATTTCCAATAATTTCAATGTATCAGTAGGGTCCGTGCATAAAATACTTAAGGTAAATAAGTATCATCCCTATAAAATTAAGCTGGTACATGAATTATTAGAAGACGATTTTGACCGCAGAGTACAGTTTTGTGAGCAGATTCTTGAAATTCATAATCAACATCTAAATTTCATTACAAACATAATTTTTTCTGATGAAGCCACCTTTACTTTAAATGGCCACGTCAACAGACAAAACTGTAGGTATTGGGCGACCGAGAATCCTCATTGGATGCAAGAATGCCACACACAGCGGCCTCAAAAAAATTAATACATGGGCAGCGATTGTTCGAAATCGTATAGTTGGTCCCTATTTTTTTGAAGGAACACTAAACGGAGAGGACTACTTGAACTTTCTCCAGTTCGAACTCATTCCGGCTTTAGCTGTTTTGTTTCCTAACCCACAAGATCCTGACATACCTAATAACGAGATATGGTTTCAACAAGATGGGGCACCTCCTCACTATTCAATCGCTGTTCGACAATTTCTTGATGCAACTTTTCCCAACAGATGGATAGGACGGAGAGGTCCGATTGAGTGGCCGCCAAGATCACCGGACATAACCCCATTGGATTTTTTCTTATGGGGTTATTTGAAGTCTAAAGTTTATTTGAATAGACCAAATAATATTGATGATCTAAAAGAGAGAATCAGGCAGGAAATAAGACTTATCAGTCCAGAAGTAATTGAAAATGTGCAACGGGAAACATTGAATCGACTTCAAAAATGTCTCGAAGTAAACGGACAACAGATTGAACATATGTAAAAATTAAATTAGTAATTACATTTGTGTGTTTTCATATCGTACCTCTCATTACCCACTATCTCCGTTTCTGGCAATCCATCGAGTTGAGGCATATGGTATGTTCACAAAAAGTGATAAGAATTTATCGTAGAATTGTAAAGTGAAATAATATACAGGGTATTACCTTTAAAAAAACTAATGACAAAGCCATAGCTCTTGAATGAGACACCCTGTATACAAAATTTTTATTGCGAAAAATGCCCAAATAAAAATACTAATCGACCTGTCCAAGGATTTTAACATGAAATAGAAACCTAATTTTTTAATGAATTTGTTCCTTTCATCATGAAAGCACTGTATATCACACAATGCATTTCCATATCAAAGTAGGTATTTAACAGAAACATACAGTTGATAGTGATCTAGCTCTGCATGAAATTGAAACTCATCAAGAAATGTCTGCAATTGACAGAGAAAATAAAAACTTGCCCTGATAAGGATATGAAAGCCAAATTAATAGTACAGAAAAGGGTACATACATTGAGATCTAAAGCATTTTTAGCCTATTAAGAGAACGGGAGGAAGGAGTGGAAATTTTTTCGTTTGATTGTCAGAAAAATCAAGTATTACCTAAGATACCGGATCAACAGACTATTATTCGAGGCAAATTTATATTTACAATTTTACCGTTGTAAAGGGCACTTCCAAGAGTAACTTAAATCCATTTTCTGTCACTTCTTTCTGTTGGACCGAAAATGAGTACAAGAAGGGTTCGAACGAGATTGCCTCCTGCATTTATCACATTCTTCAGTTGGCTGATTTTGGAGGCGAGACTCATACTATCCGGCTCATGTGTGATGGATGCGCAGTCCAGAACAAAAATACCACACTCATATCTATGTGTTGTTACTGGCTTTCAAGACAAGATAAAATTAAAAAAATTGAAGTGGTATTTCCAGTTAGAGGACACTCCTTTATGCCGACAGACAGAGTTTTTGGGCATATTGAGAAGAAGATTTAAAAAAAAGAAATAATATGGAACCAAAGGAATATCTGGACATATTTTTGAAGCATGCTACTGTTCTCAGAGTTGGAGAAGAAGTTGAAATATACGACTGGAGAAATGAACCTAGCAAGTACATTAAGCCTCCAGCCCAATGGCATATTGCTTTTTCAAAAATGAAGGGAATGATTTTAACAAAAAGCTCTAAAGGCGCTGTGCTAGTGCGCGGCGAAACTGCCTATAATTCGGATTATGGTGTGGGAAAACCTGTAACAAAAAAGGCTAAGAGTACTGGAAATATGGAACCTCCAAAAATATTCCGAAACAAAATGTGATCAAGAACAACAAAAAGGTCGATGTGAATAACTTATTAGTGTGTCATTTCGGAGATGAGTGGAAAACTGATCCACGTCTAAGTTTTTACAAATTCGTCGTAGAATAGGACACAGTTCCAGAAAACGAAACCGTCGATGATGAAACTTCGTTGTTGTGTGAGAATGTCGAAGAGGACGTGGATCTTTCTATTTAATTAACTGTTTTTAATTTTTTGTCACCTACCCCGTTTGTTCATTGTAGTTTTTCTGACTGAATTTTATCTTATTTTATTTTTATATGAGTAAAAATAAAAATAATGAATGAAAAATGATCTTACGGTATTTCCGAATTGAAAAAATTCCAATTGTTGATTTCAAAGTGGACAAAGTCCAATTGTTATTTTCATAACGTACAATCTCCAAATTTTTTTTCAAAATAACTTTGATGTTTTTGAAAATTTTAATCAAAAAATTGGTACAGTAACTCTTAGATGTGACACAACTACAATACAAAAGAAAAAGTACCTTAAATTGTATGTGTTAATGAATTCATCGTTTTTTCTCCTCCTGAGAATTTAGGAAAAATGGAGAATGTACACTTTGAAAGTGTACCCCTCATATTATTATATATATTCGGCAAATAATTTTACCGTTGGTTTTTACACCAAAAATGTTATCTAATTCGACAAGGTTCCAGAAATATACTTAACTTGATTGACACTATTTTAAGTAATTTGTAAAATACAAATATTTCAGTGTTGTCGATTTGAGGACAAGAAATATTATGAAATGCGATGAGATTCCACAAATAGACAAAATAAGATTGTCAATATAGTCCAGTCACCATAAGACAAAATATATCACATAATGAATTTCCATCGTATCAACGTTTTTAACCGAAACATGCAGTTGATAGTGATCTTGTTCAGCATAAAATTGAAACTCATCAAGAAATGCAAAGTTTCTAGATCACTATATTATTATATTTACTCGGCAAATAATTTCACCGTTGGTTTTAACACCAAAAATGTTATCTAATTCGTCAAGGTTCCACAAATAGGCTGAATGAGATTGACACTATACCAAGTCGAGTCACCATGGAGAAGTTGTGAAATACAAGTTCTTCAGTGTTGTTGATTTGAAGACCAAACATATTATGAAATGCCATGAAATTCAATAAATAGACAAAATAAGATTGTCAGAATACTCGATAGTCCAGTCGCCAGAAGACAAAATATATCAGATAATGAATTTGAATCATATCAACGTATTTAACAGAAATTTGCAGTTGATAGTGATCTTGTCCAACATAAAATTGAAACTCATCAAGAAATGCGAAGTTTATAAATCACTGTATTTTTATATTTATTCGGCAAATAATTTTACCGTTGGTTTTAACACCAAAAATGTTATCTAATTCGCCTAGGCTTAATGAGATTAACACTATACTAAGTCGAGTGCCCCTTGGAGAATTTTCAAAATATAAATTTTTGGAAACCTGAAATATTATGAAATGCGATGAGATTCCACAAATAGACAAAATAAATTTGTCAATATACTTGGTAGTCCAGTCACCAAAAGACAGAATATATCACATAATTAATTTCCATCATATCAACGTATTTAACAGAAACATGCAGGTGATAGTGATCTCGTTCTGCATAAAATTAAAACTTATCTAGAAATGCTAAGTTTAAAAATAACTGCATTATTATATTTGTTCGGCAAAAAATTCTACCGTTGGTTTCAACACCAAATGTGTAATGTGATTCGACAAGGTTCCACAATACGCTTAATGGGATTTACATTATACTAAGTCACCATGGAGAATTTGTAAAATACAAGTTCTTCAGTGTTGTTGATTTGAAGACCAAACATATTATGAAATGCCATGAGATTCCACAAATAGATAAAATAAGATTGTCAATATACTCGATAGTCCAGTCACCAGAAGACAAAATATATCACATAATGAATTTAAATCATATCAACGTATTTAACAGAAATTTGCAGTTGATAGTTGAACATAAAATTGAAACTCATCTAGAAATGCGAAGTTTATTATTGTTATATTCATTCGGCAAATAATTTCACCGTTGGTTTTAACACCAAAAATTGTATCTTATTCGACAAGGTTCCTCAAATAGGCTAATTGAGATTGGCACTATACTAAGTCAAGTCACCATGGAGAATTTGTAAAATACAAATTTTTCATTTAACACCAATTGCAAACTTTGTTAATCTGTCGCCTTCTCCCAATATTAGAATATTATTGGCTTCTACTGATAAACACAGTTAGAAGACAAATAATTAAATTATTTGTCAAGGTCAAATTTTGACCTTCGGTTTCAACATCAAAAACATTATGTAATTTGGTAAGATTTCACAACAGATAATATACTTGTGAGTGCATTCAGCTGTTAGAGAAAAGGCATTAAGGGCCGTTGCGGCTTGATACCAGTAATTTGCTAAAGGTACCACACCTTCCCTGCAGGCCAAGTAAGAGCGATAAACGGTCCTACTGTTTTTCCTCTACTATTCTATGAAATTGACCCTTTTTCTACTAGTTTTGAAGCAGTTAATTTCACTTCTTTTTCGGTCATATATATGAGTATAGTTGTTCCGAACAATCAGCAACGAATGCTAATGGTTGACGTGTTGTTCCTTCTCCAGAGAAAAAAGTGTATATCACTGCACTGTAAACTTCTGGAGAATCCACATCTGAAATTAACATCGCGAGTAAAACTACGAAATATTTTTTATTGACAGCGAATCCGCTAATTTCGAATGGTTTGAATAGAAGGTTCAAAACTCAACATAGACAGCTGGATATCTAAGAAACTCCGGGTGAAACATCTACGAAGACAATTCAGGATGAAAAATGGATATCTATGAGGTTGTTCCTTCCGCTTGTTAATCCCTCTTCACAATCCTGAAAACAAAGGAAGGTCAAACATATTCGTTACATACATATACATATATATATATATATATATATATATATATATATATATATATATATAATATATATATATATATATATATATATATATATTTATATATATATTTATATATATATATATATATATATATATATATATATATATATATTTATAATTTAAATATATATATATATAATATAAAATATATATATATATATATATATATATATATATATATATATATATAATCAAGTACTAGGACATTTATTTGAAACTAATCAAACAAACCTCCTAGCGGAGCTGGTTATACGAGTTCACGAAACATCGAAATGCCTCCATATGCCTTGGACGGTGTATGTTAGAAACATTAAGTTGTCTATCACAATCAATGGAAACGATAGACAGTCTGTTTCGCCCTTATTTGGGGCTCATCAGTATCATCCATCCATCGAAAGTGATAACGAACCAAATATTTCTAACGGCCTTATATTTTCCTTCAAGTGACTATATGGCATATAAATATGACACAGCGCCACCAATCGGAAACAAATGAACCACATCTTACAGATAGATGAAAACATTTCGGCAACGTGAACTCGTACGTCCTGACACCCGAAGGTGGTTACTATATTCGCTAAGCAAGAGTAAATTTGCCACATCAAATCGATGTAATGCAACATTTACACACCGCTAGTAACAGCGCTCCGATTTTATCCTTTAAACAGGCAGCAAATGAATAGAAAACAGAATTCTTCGTGTTATCGAAACACGTTCGTGGTGATAGACAACTTAATGTTTCTAACATACACCGTCTAAAGTATATGGAGGCATTTCGATGTTTCGTGAACTCGTATAACCAGCTCCGCTAGGAGGTTTGTTTGATTAGTTTCAAATAAATGTCCTAGTACTTGATTTTATTGCCACGATCGTGTTTCGATAACACGAAGAATTCTGTTTTCTATATATATATATATATATATATATATATATATATATATATATATATATATATATTTATATTTATATATATATATATATATATATATATAATAAATTCGATGGACGATGAATCAACTCTGTGGTAGTTCATATTTATATTAAAAAATTAAATAATAAGAAAACAACTTGTCTAAAAACCACAAAATGAAAATAACTTTTTATTCGACTAGTTTCGCCTGTTACAGCATTATCAAGACTGAATACATAATTGCAAAAACATCGCTTGAAAATATAAGTATTTCGGTTCGGTACCTGGGGGTGGTAAAATGTAATCGATGGGTCCAAGTTATCAGAGATTTAACAGTGGGGAGTGGTTTAAGTCTAACTGGTCATTGAGAAGAATGTAATTATGGGATTTTTGGATCTTGTTTATTTCCATGGCTTCCAGAAGTTCATTATCATACCTTTATCACAGTAATGAAGAATTTTTGGTTTGAAAGAGGATGAGATGTTATGTTTTTTTGACTCTAGATGTTCCCTAAATGCTGATTGTCCGTTTTTTAGATGTTCTTTTAGCCTGGTTTCAAAACATCTCCCGGTCTGACCTATATATGTTGAATTACATTCTTCACAGTCCATTCTATAAATTCCTGTTCTCTTCATTGGATCGACTTTTGACATTTTGTTATTAAAAATCATTCTATCCAATCTGCTGTGACTCGAAAAAGCAGTATTCAAATAATTATTTTTAAAGAATTGAACGATCATCCCCTCAAAGAGGGGATGTGCGTATAAGGGATGCTCACAAACTTTTGTACATTTTTGTTATTGCAGTATGGTCCATATAATTTCAAATTGATAAAATGTTTCTCTTTTTTCGAAATTAAACTATTTATTATTTTTAGTGGAAAATCATTGTTAATACCTATCGCGCGAATCACGTCAAGTTCTACCATAAGGTCTTGTTTTGATAAAGGAACCGAAAAAGCCCTATGAATCATTGAGTTAAGAGCCGCGAGTCGATGGCTAATTGGACTGAAAGAATTATAACTTATGATGGCGTCTGAGAAAGTAGGTTTCCTGAGTATTCTATATGAAAATTTATCCTGTTGTTTCGATATTGTTAGGTCGAGAAAATTTAACGAATTATTTTGTTTTGTTTCTACTGTGAACTTGATCTTATCATGTATTGAATTTAGATATGTTAGGTATAATTTTATTATAAATATTTCATGTTAGTTATAGTTAAGAAGAAGAATGTGACATTGTTTAGTTTATGATTACATATATTATTGTTCTGTGGTCAAAAATATATGATGTAAGACATAGAACAAATAAGTATTATTGAAGAAAGATTGACAAGTAGTGTAAGGTAGAAATGTTAAGAAGAGAAAATAAAGTTAAGTTAGTTTTTGGGATTTAATTAATTTATTTCAAAAATAAGAAGATACAAATCAACCCCCCATAATACCGTAACAGGTTATGGGCCCAGAGAACGTAAATGATCAATAATAAATTAAATAAATTTGGATGAAAGGAGAATAATCGAAAAACATGGCGTCCACCCTCGTGCATCTACCACAATTAACTTCGTCCAGCAATTTTAACAACTGGAAATTCAGGGTAAAAATGATATTGGAAGAAAAACAAATATCTGAAACACTTGAAAAGACAGCAGAAGAATTTACAGAAGTAGAATCGAAAAATGATTTCTTATTAAAGGACTCTAAGGCCAAGAGTATCATCGTACAATGTCTTACAGACAAGCATTTAGACCTGGTAAAAGATGCGAAAAATTCAAAGGACATGATGAAAGCCCTACAAGATGTCTTTGAGAGAAAAAGTGTGTTCACTAAATTGACACTCAAAAAGAAATTGCTTACATTGAAACACAAGAGAAATGAAAAACTGGAAGATCATTTCTTAAATTTCGATACACTGTTACGTGAACTTGAAAGTGTAGGAGCCAAAATGGAAGAAGAAGACAAGGTTTGTCACCTTCTATTATCACTCAACAATGAATTTGAATCTGTGATAACTGCAATCGAAACAATGAGTCCAACTGCTGTATCAATGAACTTTGTCAAATCAAGACTTCTAGACGAAGAATTAAAAATCAAATCAAAATGCAGATCGAGTAATGAAAACACTGAAGTATCATTTACTGCAGGCCCATACACATGCTTCAAGTGTGGCAAAAAGGGCCATAAAATTGCAGAATTTCATCAAAACCTAATAAGAGGAAACTTCAAAGGAAGAAGAGGCTACAACAGAGGCGTTTACCACAACAACAGAGGACAAAGCTCAACTCCAAGTGGCAATCACAATCGGGCAAACAAGGCTGATGAAGAATCATTCATTACATCAAATAGTTCAATAGAATCAAGGAAGGATATTTGCAAATTCATTCTTGATTCAGGGTGTACACAACATATGGTGATGGAAGAATTGGAAGAATATATGACTGAAATCAAGCAACTGAAACTGGAAATCAAAATAGGAACTGCAAAGGACAATGAAATTCTATATGCTAGAAAACAAGGAATAATTAGAGGTATTTGTCAGGGAAAAGAAATCAAAATAGAAGCATTGATAGTTAAAGGTATGTCTCATAATTTAATTTCAGTTTCAAAATTGTTGAAGAATAATTTTCAAGTATAAACCTTTAGTAATGATAGGTCAGGTAAAAAACAAGCTATTTTGTCAAAATCTAATGTAAAATTTAATTGTATGTCAATTGATGATTTATTTCTTTTGAAAGTTGACTTTGATATTGAAAAATCTAAGTGTACTTTGAGAAATGATAACGATGATTTTAACTATTTAACAAGTGATACTACTGATAAGAATATATGGCATAAAAGGTTAGGTCATCTAAATAGACAAGGCTTAAGACAACTAGGTTTACCTTTCAGTAATGATATTTGTAATAACTGTGTTGAAGGAAAAAGTACAAGAAAACCTTTTCGAAGATGCTTAAATAAAACTACTAGAATTGGTGAATTAATCCATCCAGATATAGCAGGTCCTATTGCTACTCCAACTCCAGAAGGTTATAAATACTTTCAAGTATTAATTGATGACTATTCTCATTTTTTAATTGTTAAACTTTTAAAACAGAAAAATGAAGCAGAACAAAATTTAATTGACTTTATCAAATTGATTAAGACACTTCATGGTTTAAAGACAAAAAGAATTAGAGTAGATAATGGTGGGGAATTTGTATCGAATAATTTTAAAATTTTTTGTAGAAACAAAGGTATTGAGCTCGAGTATACGCTGCCATATACTCCGCAAGAGAACGGAAAAGCTGAACGGATGAACACTTTTGGATAAAGTACGCACAAAATTTTCTGAAACCAATTTACCAAGAAAGCTATGGGGAGAAGCGGTCTTGTGTTCGGCCTATGAGTTGAACAGATCTCCCACTCAAGCCAATAATGGAGAGACTCCTGCTCAAAGATGGTATAACAATAACGACTTATCCAAATTGCGAATTTTTGGATGTCAAGCTTGGGCAGTCATTTTACCTAGGCAAAGCAAACTCGAAAAGAGAGCGCAGCCATGTATAATGATAGGATACATGAAAGCTGGATATAGATTATGGGATTATCAGAAATATGAAGTCATATACTCAAGAGATGTAAGATTTAATGAAAAATGTACAAGTTATGAAGAGATAACAAAAAGTATGGAAGATTATAACACAGGAAAAATTACATCGATTCAAGATTCCACAGAAGAACCAGAAAACCATGTGGAGAAAGACAATATAACAAGAGAAGAACTAGGAGACTATGAAGATGAAATAGAAGAAATCAATCAGGATGGTTCAGGAAGTATCAGTACAGAAAGCCCAGAAGAAAGTATATCAGAAACAAATGAAACTAGAAGCGGAAGAAGAATCAATCCACCAAAGCGTTTTAATGAATATGAAATTTACACAGCTTATTGCTTAATATCAAAATATTGATACGTTAGAATATAAGGATGCTTTGAAAGATGAATTATGGAAGGAAGCAATTGAAAAAGAACTCCATTCACATAAAAAATTAAATACATGGACAGAAGCAAAACTGCCACAAGATAAGAGAGCAATACAAACAAAATGGATTTTCAGAATAAAAGAAGATGGAACCAGGAAGGCAAGAATAGTAGCCAAGGGGTATCAGATCAAGGAGGTGAACTTTTTTGAACCAACATATTCACCAGTTGCAAGATTGTCCACGATAAGATTACTCCTATCGATAGCTCTAAAAAAGGATTGGAATACAAGGCAATTGGACATTCCTACTGCCTTTTTGAACGGAACGTTAGAAAGTGAAGTATACATTTATGCACCAGCAGGTGTAGAAGCAAAATCACCTGTACTAAAACTTAATAGAGCTTTGTATGGGTTAAAAGAATCACCAAAAGTTTGAAATGACACCTTCGATAATTTTGCTACGAAGAACAACTTTAAAAGATCAAAACATGACTGCTGTCTATACTGTGGCGACAATGTATGGATTTTACTTTATGTCGATGACATTATTATAGTTGGAAAAGAGGAATGTATCGAGAACACAGTAAAATTACTGAAACAAGATTTCCAAGCAAAAGATTTGGGAGAAGTCAAAAAATTCCTGGGAATGAGGATAATACGAACAGAAAATATCATAAAAATTAATCAAAATAATTATATAGAGAAACATTTAACAGCGTTCAATATGGAACAATGTAAACCCAAAATAACCCCAATGGATAAAAGCTTTCAGTATAATAGAAATGAAATACTTGACAATGTACCTTATCGTCAACTGATAGGAGGGTTAATGTATCTATCTACTAGCACTAGACCAGATATAACATTCTCAGTTTCATATTTGAGTAGATTTCTAGATAGACCAACAGTAGAAACATGGAATGCAGGCAAACGAATATTACGATACCTTCAAGGTACTAAAGAGATTGGACTTACATTTTTTAAGGACACTGACAATGATGCAAAGTTGGAAGGATATTCGGATGCAGATTGGGGAACAGACAAACAAGATCGTAAGAGTGTGAGTGGCTGCATGACACTATATGGAAAAGATCCAATATTATGGTTTTCCAAAAAACAAAGTTGCGTTGCGTTATCCACAGCTGAGGCTGAGTATGTGGCTGCGGCTACTTGTGCTCAAGACATAATCAATTTAAAGGGAATTTTAAATGACTTTGAACTTAATAATGAGGCAATTCTTTATTGTGATAACAAAAGTTCAATACTAATATCTAAAAGTAATGAAAATTCAAAAAGAGCAAAGCACATAGACATCAAATATCATTATCTGAAGGATTTAGTATCTAGAAAGGAATTGGATGTTAAATATATTTCAACTGAAGAAAATTTAGCTGATATGCTTACAAAACCTCTAAGTAAAGAAATTTGTGTTGAGTTTAGAAATAAGGTCCACATTTCATAATTTAATTCATTATTTACGATTTTCATGTTTCACATTTCAAATCGAGGAGGTGTATTATAAATATTTCATGTTAGTTATAGTTAAGAAGAAGAATGTGACATTGTTTAGTTTATGATTACATATATTAGTGTTCTGTGGTCAAAAATATATGATGTAAGACATAGAACAAATAATTATTATTGAAGAAAGATTGACAAGTAGTGTAAGGTAGAAATGAAAGAAGAGAAAATAAAGTTAAGTTAGTTTTTGGGATTTAATTAATTTATTTCAAAAATAAGAAGATACAAATCAACCCCCATAATACCGTAACAAATTTAATAAGTTGACGTTTCATTACGATATTGGTAATTGAAATTTCTTTGACATTTATTGATTCGAAAAAATTTTTGAAAAGACAAGGCTGCTTTGTCTTGCTAATTATTTATTATATGCTATTCAGTCTAATATTAACATTCAAAATAGTTATCATTAGATGGTAAGGGAAACCAAAGAAACCTTTACCTACGTAATGTTTGAAAATAAAAATAATAGGGTACTATTTATCTAACAACAAAGAAATTAGTCACTTATTAATTAAATCGAGTTTTTTAAGATTCAACCAGCCTGTTATTGCTAATAATTATCAAGAGATTAAAAATAAATCACAGGCAACAACAATTCGAATAAATATATATATATATATATATATATATATATATATATATATATATATATATATATATATATATATATATATATATATATTATAATATAATATAATATAAAATTAGAAAAAATTGATTTTGATAAAAATTTTAAATTAGTGTCCTTCGACGTCTCCAACATGTTTCCTAACATACCTACGGAAGAGTGTATACCTCTAATTGAAAACATCTTAGAAAAACAAAAAACTCTTCCAGCAACAAAAACAGAATTCTCAACATTATTTAATGTTGTTTTGAGACAGAACTTTTTTAGATTCCAAAATAAAATATATTTACAGAATTCAGGTCTTCCTATGGGTTCTCCCCTCAGCCCGTTATTAGCAGACATATTCATGGACAACATGGAAACCACAATATTAGAAACAGATCTATCTAAAAAACATATTATTTTTTGGTACCGCTATGTGGATGATATCTTGGTTGGATTCAATGGGACAGACTGACATATTAAATTATACCTAACATATCTAAATTCAATACATGATAAGATCAAGTTCACAGTAGAAACAGAACAAAATAATTCGTTAAATTTTCTCGACCTAACAATATCGAAACAACAGGATAAATTTTCATATAGAATACTCAGGAAACCTACTTTCTCAGACGCCATCATAAGTTATAATTCTTTCAGTCCAATTAGCCATCGACTCGCGGCTCTTAACTCAATGATTCATAGGGCTTTTTCGGTTCCTTTATCAAAACAAGACCTTATGGTAGAACTTGACGTGATTCGCGCGATAGGTATTAACAATGATTTTCCATTAAAAATAATAAATAGTTTAATTTCGAAAAAAGAGAAACATTTTATCAATTTGAAATTATATGGACCATACTGCAATAACAAAAATGTACAAAAGTTTGTGAGCATCCCTTATACGCACATCCCCTCTTCGAAGATCATTCAATTCTTCAAAAATAATAATTTGAATACTGCTTTTTCGAGTCACAGCAGATTGGATAGAATGATTTTTAATAACAAAATGTCAAAAGTCGATCCAATGAAGAGAACAGGAATTTATAGAATGGACTGTGAAGAATGTAATTCAACATATATAGGTCAGACCGGGAGATGTTTTGAAACCAGGCTAAAAGAACATCTAAAAAACGGACAATCAGCATTTAGGGAACATCTTGAGTCAAAAAAACATAACATCTCATCCTCTTTCAAACCAAAAATTCTTCATTACTGTGATAAAGGTATGATAATGAACTTCCTGGAAGCCATGGAAATAAACAAGATCCAAAAATCCCATAATTACATTCTTCTCAATGACCAGTTAGACTTAAACCACTCCCCACTGTTAAATCTCTGATAACTTGGACCCATCGATTACATTTTACCACCCCCAGGTACCGAACCGAAATACTTATATTTTCAAGCGATGTATTTGCAATTATGTATTCAGTCTTGATAATGCTGTAACAGGCGAAACTAGTCGAATAAAAAGTTATTTTCATCTTGTGGTTTTTAGACAAGTTGTTTTCTTATTATTTAATTTTTTAATATATATATATATATATATATATATATATATATATATATATTGAATTGAATTGGCATTTACTTAGTGAAAGTTCATATTCAAAACTTCATAAAGAAAGAAAAAACTAAGTTTTCACAGGTTTAAATAAAATCTAATGAGTAAACGCGTTTCATCATAACATGACTTCATCTCGTACTAAATTATGGTACTACAAAACAATCTATTTATACGAAAAATTGAATATAACACAGTGGGGGTTCTTAGAGAAACTAAATAACAACAAGCAATTCATTCAGAGCTATTGGTAGGTACATTGAACAGATTAAGTTAGTTTTTTTTTGCAACCTGAGGTAAGTGGTTGTACGTACGGAAGCACAATGATTTTAGTATCTGTTCTATTCTCCATGCCATGTGCCTTATCCACATTAGAAGGATCTGGACTGTTAAACAATAATTTATTTATGAGTCCCGGAGGATAACCAGTTTGTTGTAAAATTTGTTTGAACTTCTGTATACTTTTATTGTATTTTGTGTGATGGCATATATTCTTTATTCTCCGCTTGAACTCCTTTATGAAATTGATCTTCACGCTAAAGGGATGGTAAGAAAGGTAGTGGATGTATCTTGCTGAATTTGTTGCTTTTTGGTACCAATCCAATTCAACTATATTATTCTTACATATCACCAATGTATCCAAGGTACACTGTTATTTTCTTCATATTCTACTGAAAATTGTATAAGTGGATCAAATGAGTTGAATTTATTTTGATTATTGACTATGGTATTTTTTGGAGCTACGCAAATGATATCATCCATAATTTTTTTTAAAAAAGAAATCTCGAATGAACGTTCCGGAATACATTTCTCCAACAAGTCGTCCAAGACCATCTGAGCTAAAATAGGTGAGACTGTACTACCCATTGGGGTTCCCATAATCTGTTGGTAAATATCACCATTGAATACTGGTATATTGTTCAATAGAGGACCAATGTGTTCTAAATCTTTCGGAAGCTCTTTCTAAAGAAATATTAGAGAAGAGTGAAATTGCAATACCAGACTTGCTACTTCGTGGTTACTAGGTATTTGCTTGTTATTTGCAAATTCCGCAAATTCAAAGGAATCTTTAATGTAAAAATCATTGTTCCTGTTGTAGGCTTTCGTTAGTATTTCAGCCATAAACTTAGAAAGTTTACTGTTAGGCGCATTGATTGATGAAACTACAGGCCGAATAGTAATAGGGTTTTCATGGGTTTTGGGTAATCCGTAAAAACGTGGGGCAACCACATTATATATAGTCAATTTTCTAGCCTCATTGCTGTCAATCAGATTTGATTTCTTCAATTCTGATATGTGTTTATTGGCTTTTTGTTGAAGGGTTGAAGTTGGATCTCTTTGCAGCCGTCTGTAGTATTTTGTGTCTGCGATAATATTTTTATTTATTGACATAAACATTTTATTTAACAATTAGTCACTAATAAATTGAGAAAAAAACAATAATAATAAAATCTAAGCACCTAGGCGCATGCACCTGTATGTGCTACAATATAAAAATAACAAAATAATATATGTTCACAATGTGAGTTAATAGTGACGATAATAAATTTTTTGTATTAAATTAATTACAGAATATCTTTAAATAAGTCTAAGTTTGCTGAAACAAATTTTTCAGCTCTTAGTCGAAATATATGTAATTTGGTTATATTTTTTATGTTTGTCGGTAACTTATTATAAATTTTGGGAGCAATTGTGGTAACGAATCGTTGACTAGCATCATGGTGACATGTTGGAGTGATTAAGCTATTATTTGACTTAGCTCTTGTGTTATGAGGATGTGTAGCAGTAGTTCTTAACAGTGGTGTTCTAAATATAAAAATACAACATGAGTATAAGTACAGTGTTCTTATGTTTATGATTTCATCATTGTAAAGGAGAGCTATCGGATAAAGAAATGGTTTTCTAAAAATCATTTTGACAATACGATTTTGTATTACTCTAAGTGGCTGTAAGGTTGTATCATATGGTTGAATATCATATGAAAGTCTCACATATTCCGATTTATCCAACGCAACAGTTACACCACCCTTGTCTGCTTTTATAATGTAAATATTAGGGTTATTTTTAGCCCTGAAGAAGTCAATAAACATTGACGAAAGCTTGGAAACGGTCTAAGTATTATTTCATATAATTGAGGGCTGAACTACCCCGTTATTATTATTAGGATATATATATATATATATATATATATATATATATATATATATATATATATATATATATATATGTATATATATATATATATATATATATATATATATACTGAATAAAGCTTATAACTAATAATTCGTTGTAGAAAAAAATAATTCACCATAAATATGCTCCCAATAGTGTCCATAGTAAATAATTTCTTGATATAAGTAATGAAGCAGATGGATTGCATTCAATATGGAAAAAAAAATATTTAAGAGATGGTCGTACTTTTGCTTCACACAGTTCACTCTATCCATAAAAATATAAATAAATTTTGGCAATTACCGACCTTTTCTAGAAACCACATCAACTACAAAGTAAAATAGAAATAGATGAAAAAATCTGTAAGAATGACACTGCACTGACACTTATTTTGCTATGTTGACAGATAGGTAGGGACGTTCCGATACTAGTAAATACGAGTAAGTATTCGATACTGTTGTTTCGATACCAACTACTTTTAGTATCGAATCAATCTTGCGATACTTACTCGGTATCGAACCGAAAGTACTCGATAGCGAATCGAATCAGTGAGACTCGGACTGAATGGAACGAATGTTACTTTTTTACAATTTCTGAACGCATTTTCTTTGTGATCAAAAGCTGTTCCCCTGGATCCTGTGCTGAAGTTATAATATTATTACAATCACTTACCTTCTGTCACTCGCATGTAGGGTCCCGCTCTAAAAAAAGAGTTTTTTTCTGTTTCCGTCGGAGTCGCGCACCAGCGCTGCTAGAGAAATATTGAAAAAATCTCAATGTTCAGAATCGGGTCCGAACTATCGATACTTAGGTACTCATATCGATACATTTTAGATTTTTTTTAGTAATTATTTCTAAAAATGACAAAATAGAATTCATATGATACATACATTTTATATTAAAAATAAATTTTTTCCAATTTAAACTTCATGAATTCGATACTTTCTTGCACTAGGAGGTTAGGTTGGTGAGGTTAGAATAAGACAGGTTTGTTTAATTTTTTGAAAAAAAAAGTGAGAAAGCGGCAAAATCTCAATTCATATTCTGCTTCTGCAGGTCAAAATTAGTAAGTAACAAAAATTTTATGAATTTTTTCAATTTTTTTTTAATTTTTCGAAATAATCACCAAAAAATATCTAAAATGTATCGATATGAGTAAGTATCGATACTTTGGAGGTACTCATATGAGTAGTATCGAAAAATGATTCGAGTACTACTTATATGAGTAGGTATCGATACCTTGTATGTAACGGAACGTCCCCAGATACACTATAGTCATATTTCATTCACATTCCCCGTTAAACCCGGTTAGAGTATCTCGGTGAAGGTGGTGGGAGGCAACTACGTCATAATGACGTCAACATTAACAATTTCTGAAATCCTATTTCTTTCACTTCACGTTTACCCACTGCAATGTAAATATAACCTAACATTTATTTTTAATCCGAGAGAAAAAAGATTTGTTGTTTGTAATTCTAATTATTGTTCATGTCTATAAAAATGAAACATAAAAAAATTAAGTTGTGTGCAGCCATGTTGTTGATAGATGATCCGACCCCTGTTTTGTTAGGAGGTAAAGACTTATTATTGCATTTGGTAAAAGAGAACCATCAAAGTATTGCCACAATAACTGCTGTAAGAGGTATCAGGTTTCATCATTTCTGAAATCCTTATATTATATATAATAAAATATTTTGTCTATGGTCTTCAAGTTTAGCCATAGAACACTTACTTTCTCTAATGACAGAAAATACTTCACTATTTTATGCTCTACGAGTTCAACTTTAACCACCTTTACCTATTATGAAGCTGGTAAACCCAAAGGCAGGTAGGGGAGGTGTACCCAAACGGAAATGACGTCACGGTTAAACTCAATGAAATGGGATTATCAGCTTTAACCATGACGGGTAATGTGAATGAAATATAGCTTAACTACTACGTGAAGTGGAACTATTGGCCAAATGAAAGATGGAAGTAGTCATAGCATACACTTGACACGAGAATAGTGACGGCCCCTAGCAGAGAATCCTGCCTGATGAAGTTATAAATTATGCCGCGAGGTGGCGCAACTATGAAAATTGAATAAGAATATATGTGAATTTCAAAACTGTCAGAAATATCGCCCTTAGTTGAAAGAATAGACTCATTTTCTAAAAAATCGTCATTCGAATTTAGTGAAGTGATAAAATTGAATATCCATCTCTGATTTATGAAAATGGTCAACTTTACAAGTAGTTTATAATACCATTATCCTACTCTTCGCGAACGTAAATAAGCAGTACGCCCCTTACCGTTGTCGAATATTACTAACGTATGTGCCATAGGCATAGATTGCTTTGTTTTTGTTTACATCAGTATCCTATATCAGTTCACGCGACAACACGCGTGTTGTATGAGATGTAGTTGTGTTTAATTTTGTTTGGGATCTTTTATAAACGTTCAGAAGAGATGAATCACTATTGTGTATCCCTTGGGCAAAAAAAAAATCCCGAATATAACTTTCGATTGTCCAGGTTTCGGTAAGGTTTACCTTACTGAACAATCGAAAGTTGTACTCCAAACAAAGTTGGGAAACAAGGAAATGATGGACAGAAGAAAGGTAACTTGAAAAATAGTGTCTAAACATATGAGAGTTTGTTCTTTACAGTTCACTGAGAATAATTATTTTCCCTGTGATAAGTTTGTGGGGTTTTCCATATAGAATGATATCAACTGATGATGTGCAATTTTCGTGATGAAATGAACGTAAATACCATTCCCAATCAGTGTTACCACAGAGCAAAGTGAGAATTATGGTAAAGCGTTGCTAGTATTATCGATTTTTCTTCAAAATTATGTTACAACAAAAACTTTTTTGATCTGCACGCACAAAACAGAAGGCCTTTTCTGGGTTGGGTAGCGATGATTTGTACACACACAATCCAAACAAAATACCTTTCTTTTAGTATTACACATCTCGTAGTTATTGTCAGGTACTTTCCATGATTATTTATATTATAGTCGAAAACCCGGTAGGTTAAAATTATGTTACAATTATCGATTATGTTACAATTATCGATTATGTTACAATTATCGATTATGTTACAATTATCGATTATGTCGCAATTATCTATTAAGAACAAATTGGAGGAGAAATGTTACAATTCGATAATTATGTTACAAACGGCAAAGCTGTAAAATCCCAATCACTGTAAACAAGCCCATAATGGCCCAGAGAGTACTACCGGTAGTAGCCGTTCTGGCGCTACGATCTTAACTTCAGTCGCCAATACTAGTGTTCTTTCGTACTGATACAACTGATGCAATCAGAGCACATGCATTCATTGAATGCCCGAAAGAATGCGCTCTTTTTCATCATATCTGTGTAAAAATTAAAAATATATATAAACTTCAAATTTTGAGGTTAACTTTGCCACTGATAGAAGATATTCTGCGTGTAGAATAATTACTTACGATCACTTTTAAGTTGTGGAGGGGGGAACTGATTGAAAACGAAAGAACGACCGCTTAAACTGACCCATCTGATTTTACTTACATAGCAGTTATCCAGACAGACACATTCCCGACCAGACTTCCGAGCGAACAGCATCAGCTAGCAGAGCAGAGAATTCCAGTTGAGAAGAGAAGATAGCGGAGAGGGCGAGCTACGAATGTTCTTTTCAGAACAACGTGCTCAATCAAGTGTGACAGGTGTTTTACGAAATCGACCTAGCTGGAACCCTTTTTTCTGACTGGGGATTCGGTGCAGCGATCGATCCACTTTGAGGATCTTTTCGATTGTGCGCTCCCCACTGATCGCTTAGCGGCGTGGGCACAGGCACCGGCTAGATTCTTGGTGGTACTAACCAATTTTATTTCAGGGATTTAATTTTTCAGGTAATAGTTTTACTGCGCTAGGAGGAAGCGCAAAAATGCTTCGACAGCGTACGAAGAGCGGAATGTCAAGCATGAATGAATCGTCAAGCGGTTCGGAAGACGACAGATCTTCCAAAAATCGCCGAAAAACAAAAAAGAGCAGCGAAATGGACAAAGTAGTGCTAGGACTTCAACAGCAAGTCTATGCATTAAATTTGCAAATTGAAGAGTTGCGGAGAGCAAATAAAGAACAACAAACGATGATTAATAACTTTCACGAGGCCGCGAAGGTAATTAAAGTTCCGGTTGAAAATGTTCCAGAGAACATGGACGACGCCGATATTTCGGAAAATGAAACACCGCAATCGCAACCGAGCATTGGATATGCCGGTGCGATTAAACGGAAGCGAGAAGATAAGAAAGACGAAATCTTGATACCACAACAAGAAGTGACGACTGAAGTGCTAGAGCACAAAGTACCTCCCGTCGAAATAGGAGGAAGCAACGACTGGGTGCAATTGGGTAAAATACTCAAACTGAAAAATAACAATTTCGTGAAAGCGAAAACGACAAGAGAGGGAATCAAAATATTCCCCATGACTGTGACCGACTTCCGGAAATTAACGGCGTATCTGAATAGTACGAAAAGATCGTATTTCACGTATACGTTGAAAGAAGAAAAATTGATACATGTAGTAATCGGTGGATTACCGATCAATACAAATGTCAACGACATTAAAGAAGATTTAGCGGATCTAGGAATCCAAGCTACAGAAGTATCAAGAATGACATCAAAAAAGAACAGACAGCTGCTGCTTCCACTATTCGTAGTGAAAACGAACAATAATAAAATTTACGATGTCAAATGGCTTTGCAACCTGAGCGTTTCAGTAGAAATGAAACGAAAATCGACGGAACCCGGGCAATGCCATCGATGCCAACGGTACGATCATGCTCAAAGCAGATGTACCTTTCCGTTCCGGTGCGTGAAATGCGCAGTAAGTCATCCGGTGCATGAATGCACCTTGGCAAGCGACCCGAAGTTGAAGAACGCGAAATGTGCTTTATGCGGTGAAGGACATCCAGCAAGCTACAAAGGGTGCAGTAAATATACTCCCCCAAATCGGAAAACAAAGAAAGCAAACAAAGGGCCAAAGCCAATTATCAAAAAACCAACGGAAACCAAGAAGATAGAAATTGCGCCACGAAAAGAAGCCGTAGCAGAATTACCAAAAGAGGTAATAACACCGTCAAGTGCCGGCTCTACGCGACATGATACAACACAAAAACCGAGAAAAAACAAGTACAAAAAACAAAAACCAGCGAAAAAAACCCAGAAGAAATCGGGGGCTACAAATATCTCGAAGCAATCGGCCACAGAAATTGCACTGCAACAATTGGCCGAAGTCATCAAGCAAGCGACTACATCGCTTACAACAATGCTAAAAGATATACTTAATTAATGGTAGACACAAACCAATTAATTCCATCAGCAGTGAAGATTATCTCATGGAACGTCTGTGGGATAAGACAAAGAAAAATTGAAATAGAAGAGATAATGACAGAAAAACAGCCAGATGTAATAGCGTTGCAAGAAACGAAAATTAAGAAAAACCATCGGTTAGGATTCACGGGATATGAAACCTAAAGATTCGATAAAAGAAGCCGAGGAGGTGGAGTCGCGCTATTAATAAGAAGTAGTTTGAAACATCATCTGATTCAAGAAGAAGGAACAGAAATAGATGGCATCACTGCTGAGATAGAAATGAAAAATAACAACAAAATTATAATCACGTCGGTATATAAACCACCAAAAAATATTTTGTTAAAAGAAGATATAGATGACTTGCTCCGAGGAAATAAATCACGAATACTAATAGGAGATCTAAATTGTAAATCCATCGCGTGGCACAGTAACGGTCAGAATGTGAATGGAGTAAGATTACAACAATATGCAGAAGAAAATGGAGCCGTAATAATAGGGCCGACATATATTCCAGTTTGCAACGGAACACTAGACGTTTTGGATATAGCGATTCTGAAAAATATAGCTCTAGACTACGAAATAACAACCCTAGAAGAAGGGACATCGGATCATAACCCAATAATGCTGGAAATTGGACACGGAAATAGACAAGAATTCACTGAAACGAAAGTGCATACAAAGTGGGATGTATACACAAAAACATTAGACACAATGATAACGGATATCCCAAACATAACGAATAAAGAAGAACTGGAAGAATCAGTTTCTAAACTACAAGAGAATATACTAAGTGCATTCGAAATAGCAAGTAATAAAAAACGACAACCTGTGAATAGACATCCATATGGAAAAATACCTTATGAAATCAAAACAATGATTAGAGAAAACAGAAGGCTTAGGAGATTATACCGAAGGCACCGAACTGAACAAGACAAAGCAGAACTACGAGTACAGGTGCTGAAAAACACATTGAAAAACTATCGAGAAAATAGGTGGAACCAAAAACTCGAAACTTTGGATACCAGAGACCACACTGCATGGACTATGCAGAAGAAATTGCGTAGAGTGAAAGAACATATCCCACCCCTACATAGTGCAAATGGTATGGTATACACAGAAGAAGATAAGGCCGAAGCACTGGCAGAATCAATCGAAAGAGAAGGCCGAATAAATGAACATCCAGACGATGACGAGAGACACGAAAGATTCATTACAAGAGTAGTAAGAGAGATTCGAGATCGGGAAAGCGAAAGAGAAGTCACAGATCCAACCACCGAAGAAGAGGTGAGAATTATTATCAAAAAATTGAAGAGACGAAAAGCGCCCGGTCCGGACAATGTAACACACGCTATGCTGAAAAACTTGCCTAGAAAAGGTACAGAAGCAATAGCATCAATTGTGAATGCGATTATGAGTTTCGACCACTTTCCAATCCAGTGGAAGCACACCAACGTGATAGTCTTCGGAAAACCAAACAAGGATAGAAAATTCCCACAGAATTTTAGACCAATAAGCCTTTTACCTGTACTCGGCAAAGTAGCAGAAAGAGTAATAGTGAGAAGATTACGCGAAGAGACAGACGAACTAGATATATTGCCAAAAGAACAGTTCGGATTCAGACAAGGACACTCCTCGGAACAACAAGTACTGCGAATAGTAGAAACGATTACAAAAGGATTCCAAATTAAAGCCATGACAGGCGCGGTAGATGTAGCAAGAGCCTTCGACAGAGTTTGGCAAGACGGACTTGTATGCAAAATGCATAACGCGGGATATAAACTAAAGACCTGTAAATTGTTAAACAACTACATGAGCGGCAGAACATTTAGTGTAAAAATTGGCAATACAAGATCTCAACCAAGAAATACAGAAGCAGGGGTTCCCCAGGGATCCGTACTAGGCCCACTGCTGTACCTGATATATACTCACGACATTCCTAAGACAACGAACACAAGATTATCCCTGTATGCTGACGATACTGCCATAACCAGCACACATAGAAACGTAGGAATAATATGTAAAAGGCTACAAGAAGAGATGAACCAAATCTCGAAATGGTGCGTAAAATGGAAAATAGGAATCAATGGCCAGAAGAGCCAGGCAATCTTATTCCAGAAAAGGATGCAAAACCCAATAGAAAACATAAAGATAGAAAACAACGATATTCGATGGTCTAAGGAAGTTACTTACCTGGGAGTAACTATGGATGCGAGATTAACATGGAGAAAACATGTAAACAAAGCAGTACAAAAGACAAAAGCAGCAATGGCGCAGCTGTATCCACTCATCAATAAGAAGAGCAAGATGACTAACAGAGTCAAGATAGCCCTGATAAGGGCCATAGCCAGACCACAACTGACGTACGGATCAGTAGCGTGGGGATACACTGCAAAAAGCAACCTAGACCGGATAGCAAGTACGGAAAATAGATTTATTAGAACAGCATTGGGAGCACCATGGTATGTTCGAAATGAATAAATACATAGAGATATTGAATATGAACCTATCAAAGAATTTATGAAGAGAAAAGCGCAAAATATATTTACGGCAATAAAAGAGCATCAAAATCAAGAGCTCAGAGAATTGACAAACTACGATCCAGAAGAGGACGCACAAAGAATGAGAGTCTTTTACAAAAGACTTAGAGATCAACTGCACTAATAATTATTTTATTTTCAGGTACTTCCATCCATTAGCTGTACCTAGATTTCTTCGGAAATTTAGGCGAGCAATGGAATTTCTTAAATGCGCCGCGACGCAGAGAGACATACACTTGGGTCTTGAAATATAGACACAAGGAAGAGAACAGGTTCTAGTGCTGACCGCAGCACGTGAGTCCTAATCTAAGTGCGAGACTGGAGGTGTAGTAGGCTAACGCCCGGAAACCGAAAGAACAGAGGTGTTTTTAGTGGGTAGGCAATATTGCATATATATATTTATATATATATATATATATATATATATATATATATATATATATATATATATATATATATATATATATATATATATATATGTTCAGAAAGATTTCCGCGGTCGGAAGTATTTGAAAAACTTGGTTCACGGAATGAACCGCGTAAAAGATTTGAAAAAGATTTTTCAAATCTTTTACGCGGTTCATTCCGTGAACCTATATATATATATATATATATATATATATATATATATATATATATATATATATATATATATATATATATATATATATATATATATATATATATATATATCAACTATTGAATCCCACACAGGCCGGGTTAGCAACCGGTATCGCTTTTGAAGTTTTCACCTCGATTTAAAAAAAAAAAACATACATTACATAGATCACTTCGTTCAGTACGAAAGAACACTACTAATAGCACTCCACGTAGCAAAATAACGTAATAACATTACAATCATATAATTAATAATTGCTTACACACACCTCCTATTAGCGAACAGAATTTCAAATACTGTTACTACATCGACATATTTCTAGTTAGCCATCATTTCCTGAAATAATTTGTTGGAAGAAAAAATCCTGCATAATTTGAAATTATATTATTTCCCTACATGTGTAAGCATGAAAGTACCTGGGCAACTGAGCTTCGTTCGGTATTGGTTTATAAAGTCGTGTATTTTCGTAAAATATATTTAGATATGAACGTAAACTAAAGTTAAATGTTTTCGAAGTCTTCGATTGTGAAAGAGAAATAGCAAAAAATGATGAAACCTATCTAAAAGCTAAAATAAAAGAGATAATTTTCGACATTTAAATATTTATTTTTTTCAAATAACATAGTTACGTTACTTAATGAAATCGTGTATAATTTATACAAATATTTCATACATTGAGACGAAGTATTATAAGATAAATTTCTAGTTGGTCTAGAAAACTTTCCACAAACTAGTTTGGTCATATAACCATCAAAGATAAATTATGTTTGTTTGAAAGTGTTGAACAATGTATTTTCTTCATTTCTTGATTTCTGGACCATTGTCTATAAAATATAAGTGAAAAAGTTGTATCTGTACGCCGGTGGTTTGGCGGTTATTGGAATTCTAGAGCATTTACTAAATTTATGAACTTATTTGCATTCTCATCTGTAAATTTGTTAAATAGTGGTGTTTTTCATCTAATGCAGAAATTTTCTTCGAATGCTTTCAAAAGATTATATACAAGTGTTCCCTAAGAACACTTGTTCAATGTAATGTTGATGTAGAATTTAAAATTGTTAATTTTTTTTACTATTATTTATCGTGCCATGGAAGAACACTTGTGTGAATGGCACCTTTTGTGTAACTGTGTAAATTGTTGCATAGTAAATATTATTATCATTTTTATTATTTATTCATTTTTTTTTATCTCAAGGGATCTACAGTTTTACGCCGGTTCCAAACGGCCAAGGGACTTGAAACTGAGTAATTACCTAACAGTTAATCATATTTAGAACCTCTAAATTTCCTTGGACATACACAACACCCAAGAGCAAGGTGGGTTTCGAACCCACAATCCTCGGTTCACAAGCGATACACCCTACCGCTGGGCTACCGAGCCCTCAATTATTCAATTCTTTATTTCTTAGTCAAAATAAAATAGTGGAGGGATTATAATTTTAGTCAATAATTATTCTCTTGATGATCAGTCTACAACCATGCTAAGATGCTCGGAGTCCTGAATTATTATTTCAAAAATATGAGAGTATAGTTGTCTTCACTAAATGATAGTTGAAATATAGAACAACAGAAAAAATTTGCAATCAATTTCGAACTCTTGAAAGGTAACTTCAAACATGTCGAGTTATCGATGAATCGTATAGGACTGTTGAATTATATTATTTAACCTAATAAACTACTCTTTTGTAAATGACGTTCATTGTATTAGACGTTCTGCAATGCAAGATCATTTATTATCAAAATTTCTAGTTATTATCTGGTTTCAATAATCACCAACACATCCATTAATTCGCTTATAAGCAGACTTACAAAGTTGCCTGGCATCGAATCGTTACAAATTCTATATTTTTTCGTATTATCTGGTTTGTTGCAGCTGATTGCTGGTTGATATCGACCCATTGTTCAAATCTCTTGCCTGAATTTTAACAATTAAAACTTGACTTTTAAATGTACCTACCTTGTAGAAAAAGATATTACAGTAAATATTTTGATCTGTGTATAATGCCTGTATACTTGTATAGATTTCATTCTCTGTTCGTTTGACAGCTCATATCATATTTGACAGGTACGCGCCATTTGCAAAAGTCAATAGGTGTAATAGTGCACGTTTTAATCACTTGATACTCTTTCTATTCTGATATAATAGTTTAGATATGTCTAACGAAGAAACCTCCGCTGATCGTAATGTCGAAATATGGAAAATTAAGAAACTCATTAAGAGTTTGGAACTAGCTAGGGGGTAGGAAAATTTAGAAAATTATCAACATATGCTTTTAACACGTTCAGTTTTTTCTAGGAATGGCACTAGTATGATTTCCCTAATCATTCCACCTAAGGATCAGATATCTCGAATTAGTAAAATGTTAGCTGATGAATTTGGTACTGCCTCTAATATTAAGTCTCGTGTAAACAGGTTATCTGTATTAGGTGCAATTACATCTGTACAGCATCGTTTGAAACTGTACACGAAGGGTAAGGAATCTTATGGTTGGTAAAGAAGTGGATTTATAATTACATACTAAACCATACTAAAGTGACTTATCGACTGATCCTAATTGATTAACATGTTATAATTGTTTTGATGTAAAGTTACATGTTAGGGTTATAGTAGTAATACTCATTTTATTTCAATCAAAATGGAATATTCACTTTTGAGTATATAATAAGTCTGAGTACAATAATTTTACTTTGAATAATTTATAAATCAGAACACATTTCATAGTTTTGTTCGAGAAATATTAAATCGATGGTATTAGGACAGTGATGATGGTGATATTAATTAATTTTGTCCAACACACATCTTGCCATGAACATCATACAAGAAAACGTGATAACTATATCCTTCCCAAACATCGCTTGGAAAAAACACAAAATTATTTTAATTATATCGCTATTAAATTATATAATAAGCTACCTTTCAACTACAAGAATCTGAATAATGTAAAGTTCAAGAGAACAGTAAAGAAAATCTTACTGGAAAGCTCTTTCTATAGCATTGAGGAATTTATGTCAAATGACTTTTGAGCGCCTGTTACATGTAATTTACATGTTACATGTGATTTCTATGTATATTTTAAATATGCTTGTGTTTTTTATTTTTATGTGTATTCAAATATGCTAAATATAATAAATATTGATAGTGAATAAATTTCTATTCTATTCAATATATAATATTTTCATTTTAGTGCCTCCAAATGGTTTGGTTATATATTGTGGAACAATAGTGACTGATGAGGGGAAAGAGAAGAAAGTTAATATCGACTTTGAACCATTCAAACCAATCAATACCTCTCTTTATCTGTGTGACAATAAATTTCACACAGAGGCTTTGACTGCATTGCTTGCAGATGACAACAAATTTGGATTCATTGTTATGGATGGTAATGGAGCATTATTTGGAACATTGCAAGGTAATAGAAAGTACTGTGATGAAAATTTGTTTGAAATAAACACAGTAAAAACTCCTATGGATTAACTTTATTGTTTAATATTTGATATTGCCTATACTTTTTTATCAAATATTTCAAATTATTTACCCTATTTATATAATTTTCTATAAATAATAATTAACTCGGTAAACTTTTTTACCACGGAATTGTCTATTCTATGTTTTCAAACAAAACCAACATTAAACATATTCAAGCTTTCATTTGAAGGCCAGAATGTTGATGTAAAAGAATTAATACCTATTTTTTGGAATCATGCCAGTTTATGTGCCATACATTATCTGAAAAAATATAATGTGTAAAATTTTGAGGTTGCAGTCCCAATAATTGTTGGGCTAGGTTAAAGAATACTCTTTGTCATATGGTCGAGCTTTCGGCAATGGTTATTTACAGACATTACCTTGAGTTTATGTTTAATTTGAAAACGTAAATAAAAAACAGAAAAGCTGATGGGTACAATTTTAAAAATTATTAACATAAGAAAACATGAAAATTCACTATTAGAAATCTTAATTTTGAAAAACCAGCAACATATTCCCATCATGCCATGTATATATATATATGAAAAACTTGGTTCTCGGGATGAACCGCGTAAAAGATTTGAAAAATCTCGACGTTTCGGCTCCTTTTGCGAAGCCATCTTCAGGAGAATTAGAAGGAAAAATTATTCAGATACGTGGCCTCAATCTGCCAACTCCACGAATCGAATTAGGAGGAATCGAAAATAATACGATTGCGTGGTCTCAACCTGCCTACTCCACCAACCGTACTACTTCCTGTCAACTCTGAAGTCTCAACCTGCCTACTCTTCAGAGATTTTTCAAATCTTTTACGCGGTTCATCTCGAGAACCAAGTTTTTCAAATACTTCCGACCGCGGAAATCTTTCTGAACATATATATATATATATATATATATATATATATATATATATATATATATATATATATATATATATATATATATATATATATATTTTATATATATATATATATATATATATATTTATTATATATATATATATATATATATATATATATATATATATATATATATATAAATATTAATTAATTATTTATATTATTTTATATATATATATATATATATATATATATATATATATATATATATATATATATATATATATATATATGTAACTATACAGTGGCGCACCCAGGAGGGGAGCCATGGGGCTGCAGCCCCCCCCTCCCCCCCCCGAGATTTATTGTAGTAACAAAAGAATTGAGATTACTAAGATAATAACTGTAAAATGAGCTCTTCTACTACTATAAAATGAGGCCCACTGGTCACTATCGGTTAACCATAAGATCTATTATGATATACCGGATACGGGATGTGCGTTTTCTATTTAAAATTTAAGGACGTAAATTTTGATTCAGCCCCCCCCGAAACTCAATCCTGGGTGCGCCCTTGTATATATATATATATATATATATATATATATATATATATATACTAAATATATATATATATATATATATTTTCTTCTTGATTTGTTTTCTTGGGTAATTAAGTCTATTTACAACTGATGGTAGATCTATATTTACATACACATCAAAAAATGTTTTAACGTTTCAGCAATCACTGTTGCCTTCATCAGAAAAAATTTTCTTCTCATCCATAGCTTTCTTCCGTACACAAGAGTGGCAAATTCATTCAAAATTACATGTATTAGATATAAAACGAAAAAAAAATTATATATATATATATATATATATATATATATATATATATATATATATATAATATATATATATATATATATATATAAATATATATATATATATATATATATATATATATATTTATTTTTTCGAAATTACATAGATTTTGTAAAAATTTTGGAATAAGTAAAGATGATAAATTCCTGAGATTTTTCGCTCAAACATGTCTGAAAAGTGTCCACATCACTGGAATGTATTTTTGGAATTGCACAACACAAGTGTCACTTAGGTGCATGAACTTAAACGTTTTCATTAATTTATTGTTCCTGACCTTATATTTTAGTATTATATAATTCTTTCATGGATTTTTTCTTGTGTTTACTTATAATTAATTGCCTGAATTTATGTTGGTAATAATAATAATTGTATAAGTTATGTAGGAATAAATAAATAAATATATATTAATATGCTCATACATATTTTTTTTATATATCTTATTTGACCTAACATAATTGTCTGGGAATAATTTTCGTTTCTTATATTACAGGTAATACACGAGAGGTGCTCCACAAGTTCACTGTTGACTTACCTAAAAAACATGGTAGGGGAGGTCAATCTGCACTTCGTTTCGCTCGTTTGCGAATGGAAAAACGTCACAACTATGTCAGGAAAGTAGCAGAGGTAGCAACACAACTATTCATTACCAACGACAAACCAAATATTGCCGGCCTAATTTTGGCGGGTAGCGCCGACTTCAAGACTGAGCTGAGTCAGTCTGATATGTTTGATCCAGTGAGTATTTTTTTTATATCGCTTACAGTTATTGAATATTTAATTTTTTATTGAGCTTATGAACTAAATTGGAATTGTTCAATTTAATTCTATTTATTTCATGCCAGTACAAAATAATATTTGCATTGTCGGATGTCAAAAACAATTATCCAAATATAAAAAGACAAAATAAACTATTCCAAATCAATGCACAGCTACAAAACAAAACTTTCAAGATAATTTTAAAATACTTAAGACACCCCTGGAAATACATGAACACACACAAACATGTCAAAATCAGTGTATGCACGATTCAAAACACTCGTCCATACTGTAGAAATAATTGGCTATCAGATCTATTTTTATATATAACTTTTGCAGCAGTCCTTAATTATAGATAGTTTTTAGAATGTTGATAATCTTGTTTGTTACCCCTTGGTACTGTAATGCTTGCCATTTTAAGGATGGAATTGAAGTCAATAAAAAATTTTGACAATATTTTATTTTTCTTTCCATTGGCTAGACTTCAGCTAATAATAATAATATATATTGAATAAAGTATAAACTTTAAAATAAAAACACTTGGCTTATGTTTCACAATATAAAAGATATTTAGATACTGTATTTAGCAGTAACGAACAGTCGACATGTTTCGAGTTATGAACTCATTATCAAGACTGACTACAGGAGAGTATTGCATCGTAATTTATAAAACAGACAAAAGCAAAGGTGATACCTGAAAATCAATTTGTTCGTTTACAAGGGGTAATTGACTATTATGGGCGGAACTTATTTCGAGAATTTCAAGAAGGTCAAGGCGTTTACCCTTGTTACCTGAATGTAACAATTTGGTTTTGTTGAAATCCAGGAAGTGATTGAATTTTATACAATGTTCAGAGAAGCCAGTGGTATTTTTGTTTTGTAAAATTGACTTTTTATGTTCTTCAACACGAATATTTATATTCCTTCCTGTCTGTCCAATATAGAAAGCAGGACATTCGTCGCAAAATATTTTGTAAATACCACTGTTTTCTCCGATGTTAGATTTTTCTTTATTATTGACCAAGAATGACTTCAAGTTTCTTTTATTTGTATAAGCTTGTCGATAAGACTTTCATTGTAACCGTTATTGATGGCTAATAATTTAATTTTATTAACTTCAGTTTGAAAATTTGTTTCCGATAGTGGAATCGTGAACAACCTATGTATGAACGAATGAAAAGCACTGAGTTTTATTTTAATGTGTTGGTTACTGTCGCTGTGAATTAAAGTATCTGCGAAAGTTGGTTTTCTATAAATGTTGAAAGTAAGAGAATTCAAATTCCTAGCAATCTGAACGTCTAAGAAATTCAAGGTACTCAACAAAAAAAAAATCACCGTTATCGCCTTTGTTGAGTGAAATTTTCATGAATAACTTAGAAGAAAAAATTTTCAATGCTGATAATAATTTAATTACTAACGTTTTATTATGGAGGCGTTATGTAGATGATATTTTTTGTATTTGGACCGGTACAGATAGGCAGTTAGATAATTTCCTTAAATATATAAATACTTTCTACAACTCGATTCAATTTACAAAAGAAATAGAAAACGAAAACGGTATCTTGAATTTCTTAGACGTTCAGATTGCTAGGAATTTGAATTCTCTTACTTTCAACATTTATAGAAAACCAACTTTCACAGATACTTTAATTCACAGCGACAGTAACCAACACATTAAAATAAAACTCAGTGCTTTTCATTCGTTCATACATAGGTTGTTCACGATTCCACTATCGGAAACAAATTTTCAAACTGAAGTTAATAAAATTAAATTATTAGCCATCAATAACGGTTACAATGAAAGTCTTATCGACAAGCTCATTGGGAAAAAACGAATAAAGTATCTGTTGCATTCAATATACCCCACGCAAATTATTAATGAAGAACAAAAATACTTCCCAATAAATTATGTGCCTAATATGAGTAGCAAAATTTGTAACACACTATCGAAAAATAACGTTAAAACAATTTGTACAAATAAAACAAACTTGAAGTCATTCTTGGTCAATAATAAAGAAAAATCTAACATCGGAGAAAACAGTAGTATTTACAAAATATTTTGCGACGATTGTCCTGCTTTCTATATTGGACAGACAGGAAGGAATATAAATATTCGTGTTGAAGAACATAAAAAGTCAATTTTACAAAACAAAAATACCACTGGCTTCTCTGAACATTGTATAAAATTCAATCACTTCCTGGATTTCAACAAAACCAAATTGTTACATTCAGGTAACAAAGGAAAGCGCCTTGACCTTCTTGAAATTCTCGAAATAAATTCCGTCCATAATAGTCAATTACCCCTTTTAAACGAACAAATTGATTTTCAGGTATCACCTTTGCTTTTGTCTGTTTTATAAACTACGATGTAATACTCTCCTGTAGTCAGTCTTGATAATGAGTTCATAACTCGAAACATGTCGACTGTTCGTTACTGCTAAATACAGTATCTAAATATCTTTTATATTGTGAAACATAAGCCAAGTGTTTTTATTTTAAAGTTTATACTTTATTCTTTATGATGTTTCACCAAGTGATGTGCGAGAATTCAATCTCAGTTAATATATATTGATTAGATTGATATTTCTTAGTTATGCCAATGGCTCAGATTCCTTTTATTTTTGGTAGTTTCAGAATAATTTCCTCTTTCCAGTCATCTGGAATGTTTTCATTATCCCAACAGTATTTGATAACTGGATGTAAAATTGTGACAGTTGTGTATGGACATGCTTTGAATAATTCCGGAGGGATGGTGTCTTTCTGGCGGCCTTCCTTGATTTTAGTTGGTTTATAGTTTTTTATCTTGTTGTTTTTTTTTTCGACAGTTGTGTTCATTCCATATGTTGCTACTGTTTGTTGGAACATTTATGGTCTGGCTAAAATATTCATCTCATCTCCGAGTATTTTATTGGGTCGTGTCTAAATTACCGGCACACTTTTATTGGATAATACTTTTATTATCGGCAACGGCTGATGTGTACTGTGGGTTACAGCTGATGTGTAGAAAATAATGGGAGTAAAATTTTAGGGTTGTGATTTTCGTCAAAAATTCGCACATGTCGATCACAGCGCCACCTACCGATTCCAATTGTGAATCTACACCATCTAGGCCTAGGGAACAACTAAGGTGGGTCATCGACATGCTAGTCTAGTTAGCAAGTGCTTTTTTGTACAACTTTTTTCAGCAGTATCGGAAAAATATGAGCAAGGTATCATTCGATTCGGAATAGCATGTAAATGTTTTTTGAATAAAATTCCGCTCGCGGAAATTGTAGAAGTTATAAACAATCTACTGAAAGAAAATTGCAACTAATTTAGATCTAAAAAAAGATTCAAAAAGAGGAAGAAATTTCCTAAAATAAAGTCCCAACTATCGGAACTGTAGGATCAATATTTATAATTTTCTCAGGAGGGTAAAAATACGACCGAAAACGGGTAATTGGCTTGCACAAGTTACGCCCATTTAGGACACATTAAAAATAAACATTATTTTACCAAATTAAATACGAAAATCGAGAAATGAAAAAAATCAAGCACTTACTGGTTACTTGAATGAATAATTCAACAAATTCGGCGCCAAAGAATTTTGTATCGCGATTATTTTGATCATGAAATTACAAAATTTTCCAAAAAAAAAGTTTTTAGATAAGCTTCTCTCATTTTGCAAACTCCATTTTTCATACTCAATCAAAAAAAAGGCAGGCAGTCATGAGGACTGCCTGACTGCCTGCCGGTAGAAGTGGAATCTTGAACTTTGGAATAACTGTGTTTTTTTCTCGAATTTTTATATAAATTATGCTATGAATCATTAACATTTCATAATTTGAAAATTAACCCCTTAATGCATGATTTTTTTAAAATTGATAAAAAAAAAGGTACAGTGGGAAAAAGACATATATTTCATCAGAAAAATATTTAAAAAAATAAAACACAATATTCTTATATATATATATATATATATATATATATATATATATATATATATATATATATATATATATATATATATATATATATATATATATATATATATAGCTAGCCGATATTTCATCTTCATCTGATATTTTATCTTCACTTTCATTTGGATTAAAATTATGTATAACTACAATTTTTGTATGCATAAGATAACTTGGGATCCATGATCCATAATATCAGAAAGAGATTCCTTTCACATCTTCTAAATTCATAATCGGCAGATATGGTCAAGTCAGATATACTTTTGAACTGCATAATGTTCCATATATGCCACAATATGGTCAAGTCAGATATACTTGAATTGCATAATGTTCCATATATGGCACAAAGTGATTTTTAGATGAAAAATGTCAATTATTCAAAAATACGAGTACTTGCCACTATGAGGCAGTTACTAGAAGTATATTTTTTACAAAAACAATTTTTATTGGGTAGAAAGTTACGTGGATGAACTCAAAACTATTACTCAATCTACAATAATACTGACAAGCAAGTGATTCATCGTCACCATTTTGAAAAACGTATTTAACTGCGAAATAATTACAGAGAGGGAGCTGCCTCTTTGGAAGTATGTTTGTATGTGCCTGAAATGGTAATTTATGCATATAAAGTTATATTTCTCTGACGTATGTATTAAAGAGGTGTAAAACATTGGTTTGTGTCATATTTGGCACGTGATGCAACAAGGGGTTAAAATTATTAACATTAGTCTGGTTTTCACATATATTGGCACTCCGAGCATTGATTATATACATATTCATACACATAGTTCATTTATTGATCAAATTATAGGGTGGGTTGCGCAAGCCCAGTACAAAACATAAATATAACTTATTCGAAATAATAATAGGTATATATTTGTTTACAAGTATAAAGGGTGCTGCGCATCGCTAGTCTGGCGCAACACGTCACTAGCATGTCGGTGATGCGATAAGTTTTGTCCTATCTAATGTACACAGGCCGCTATACTATGCGTCGCTATTCTGGCGCAATACGTCACTTGCATGTTGAGGTCATCGGTGACGCGGACCCATCCAGTTATGCACCTATAGTCTGTCCAGCGACCGTTGGCGTGTACGTCACCAATTGTATATGACGTCGATCGTGAACACTGTTGCCAGACGTAATAAATAATCTTAAATCTAAATAGCTAACCCAATTTTCAACATAATGAGATATCTTGCATGTTTGACATGGCGGGGATTTTTAGCGGTTATTCCCTACCAGAACTGTCTATCTATATGGAATCCATATTCATCGATCGATAAATCAAACTTAATTAAAAAATCTTCTAGGTTACTCGGCGACTGTCAAACGTGAAATGCCGATTACCGGCGCGTTGGTCGAGAGGGTCCGACAACATTGCAAATTTTTCAATTAAATGACAACTTAACAAACATTCAACTTATTTTCATTACTCGGAATGTTAGTTTTTCTTGAGAAATACATACGATTTGATATGTTAAGAACAGAATATTTGTCGTAATGGATGATCCGGTCACTATCATCATATAACTACTTTTTCAGAGAATTACTTACGACAGATATAAATTTTGACCATTTCGAGTTTTATTTATTTGGGTAGGCAGCCTTGCGTCGTTATTTGCGCATGTCTGTGACGTACACGCCAACTTAGACTGGACAGACTATATCAACAATCGCTCAAGAAGTCTTCACTTCAAAAAACTATTCTTTCCTAATTATTCTCGGTAAGGAATTCTCTCTGATGCCCATTTTTGTTCTCAATTTCAGAGATTGCAAGTTAAAGTAATTAAGTTGGTGGATGTATCATATGGAGGAGAAAACGGTTTCAATCAGGCTATTGAACTTGCAGCTGAGTCCCTACAAAACGTTAAATTTATCCAGGAAAAGAAGCTCATTGGTAGATACTTCGACGAAATTAGTCAAGATACTGGCAAGTACTGCTTTGGTGTAGAAGACACGCTCAGAGGACTCGAACTTGGCTCCGTGGAAACTCTTATATGTTGGGAAAACTTAGATATCCAACGCTATGTATTGAAAAATCATACAACGGGTAGTGAAACTATCTTGCATTTAACTCCAGAGCAAGAGAAGGACAAATCTCATTTTACTGATAAAGAGGTAACACTTAATTTTCACTGTACAAAAGAAAGTTTGAATTACGATCACTCCAAATGCTGTGTATAATCAAATTTCTCATCAATTTGCAAAGTTTGAATTTAATTTCTTGATTGATATTATGTTTATATATATATATATATATATATATATATATATATATATATATTTATATATTTTATATATATATATATATTTATATATATATATACAGGGTGTCCCACCAGGAACTGCATCGATGGATATATGGAAAACTAAACATAGGAAATATCTGAAAATTTGGCTGTGTACTAATGTCGATGGGGGACATCCGGCTAAAATATTTTCAAGGTGATGGCACTTCCGGTTATACCGGAAGTAGATATCAGCTTGCTTATTTCAAATGGGACACCCTGTATATTATTACATTTTTCGATTCTTCACAAAATTCTAGATAGATTTTATATATAATGTCCTATACCTATCTTCAACTGTTGGAAATATTTGAATTTATTTGTCAAAAATTACGTATGCAGATCGAGTAATAATCATATTTTTCTTAAAAAAAACGGTATTACTGCATATTAAAGATAAATTTCCTATTAGAGATGGTTCTGTTTTAGCGTAAGATGAATAGTATTTTGACATTTAATATACAGGGTGCTCAGGAAAGTATTAGAAAAATGGATGTTGAAAAACTACAAAAAGTCCATTTTTTCAAATGAATACCTACAACTTTTATTATCTCATTCGATTCAGTATCAAAAATAAGGGCCACTTAGTATGAGGTCGCCTATTCCTAAATGTTATAGTTTTCGAAATATTTGCAAATTAATGGTTGCTGGTTAAAAAAAATGATTTCCTGAAATTTTGTAATAGTAGGCGTGTGATGCCATATTTGTTCTCGGCCAGGTTACCATGGAAACAAATTACAAAGAGGTGTCATTATTCGAAAAATTATTATATATAGTAACACAATCATGCCAAGTCGTTTGAATTATACAAACGAAGATTACCTGAATTTGTTTATTATTTATGGAGAGTGTAATAAAGTGATAACAAGAACATGTGATATTTTTGCTGCTCGGTATCCGCAAAAAATCAAGCCATCACCAAATAGGTACCGTTAAAGATATAATACAAAATTTTATAAATGTTGGATCCGTCAAAAGCAATACGCAGAAAATTAAACCATACACTCTCCATAAATAATAAACAAATTCAGGTAATCTTCGTTTGTATAATTCAAACGACTTGGCATGATTGTGTTACTATATATAATAATTTTTGGAATAATGACATCTCTTTGGAGTTTGTTTCCATGGTAACCTGGCCGAGAACAAATATGGCATCACACGCCTACTATTACAAAATTTCAGGAAATAATTTTTTTTAACCAGAAACCATTAATTTGCAAATATTTCGAAAACTATAACATTTAGGAATAGGCGACCTTATACACAGTAGCCCTTATTTTTGACACTGAATCGAATAAAATAATAAAAGTTGTAGGTATTCATTTGAAAAAATGGACTTTTTGTAGTTTTTCAACATCCATTTTTGTAATACTTTCCTGAGCACCCTGTATCTTAAATGTCAAAATACTATTCAATTACTTACGCTAAAAACACAGAAATCACGTCTATTAGAAAAATTTATCTTTTATTGGACAGTAATACCGTTCTTTTTGAAGTGAAAAATATGATTATTACTCGATCTGCATACGTAATTTTTTTGACAAATAAATTCAAAATATTTCCGAAACAGTTGTGAAGATAGTATTAGGACATTATATATAAAATCTATCTAGAATTTTGTGAAGAATCGAAAAATGTAATAATATACAGGGTGTCCCATTTGAAATAAGGCAAGCTGATACCTACTTTCGGTATAACCGGAAGTGCATCACCTTGAAGAATATTTTATGCCGGATGTCCCCATCGACATTAGTACACAGCCAAAATTTTCAGATATTTCCTATGTTTAGTTTTCCCATAATATCGCATCGATGCAAGTTCCTGGTGGGACACCGCTGGTATGTATATATGATATATATATATATATATATATATATATATATATATATATATATATTATCTACCTATATATATATATACATATATATATATATATATATATATATATATTATCAATACACATATACTATAGTATATATACTATATATATTATATATATATAATATATATATATATATATATTATATATAATATATATATAGTATATAATATTATATATATACTATATACTATATATAACTATATATATATACTATATAAGTATATATATTACTATATATATATAGTGTATATAGTATATATATATTATACTATATACTATTATGTTATACATTATATATATATATATATTATATATATATATTTATATATATATATATATATATATATATATATATATATATATATATATTATATATATAGTATGATAGATATATATATAGTATATTATATACTTATATATATATAGTACAGGGTGTCTACAAGCTTCTATGACAAAACTTTGACAGAAAGGTAGGTTGCTTGATTTTGAACATATGTTTTAATTAATACATGTGTCCGATTCGTTTTTGTTAAGAAGTTACAAGGATTTAAACTTAATTAACAATTAATAGTAAAATTCAAATTAAATGATACATCACAAAACTAAAGACTATAAAAAAAATGTCCACCCTCAGCTGAATGCAAGCCTCACATCGATGAACCTGAAAGATTCTGTCATTCGAAAAGAGTCATGAGATTTGGATCATTTCTTATTTGGCTAGCTGCATACCCATATACACAACACTATATCTGCATATTCCTCAGTGGAGAATAAATGCCTAAGTTTTTTATTGAAGCAGGTGTATATTTCATAAGTGTGCATTGTTTAACATGCTAAGTGACTTTCTGTCCACTTCCTGGTTGACTGAAAAAATTACGATCTTCAAATGCTTGTATTCTAACAAAAACGAATCGGACTGTTATTAAAAAAATGTTTTAAATCAAGTACCTACCCATCTGTCAAAGTTTGTCATAGAGCTTGTAGAACACCCTGATATATAATAATATATATTATCTTATATATAATATAATATTTATATATATATATATATATATATATATATATATAATTTAGACTGGTCCAAAAAAAAACGAACTTTTATTTATGATAACAAAAAAAAATCATGAAAGTTTGAGCCCTCGATATCAATATTAAGGGGTGATATAATTTGCAGAGTGGAGTTGAATTAGAGTTGGTGGAATGTCAACCCCTATTGGAGTGGCTTGCCAATAACTACAAAAATTTTGGTGCTACCTTAGAAATAATTACGGACAAATCACAAGAAGGCTCACAGTTTGTTCGAGGGTTTGGAGGAATTGGCGGTAAGTACTTGATACATAAAATATTTATTGTATATTAGTATAGCTCATTGAATGTCGAAGATCAATACTTATGTTGATCATTTTCAATGAGGAACGAAATAAAGACAATTGTTATTGTTATTAAGAGATTGAAACAGAAATTTATTACATTGTGTTCTTGTAGAGGCGAAACGTTTTCGTCACAATGTGATGCATTTTTGTTTAATTTAACCTCAAAAACAAGTGTTCGTATTGACATAAATTTAATATAGACAGTGTTCGAGGAAGCTAAGGTAGAGACGAAACGTGCATTACAATGTAAAAAACAATTTTAACAATTGTTTTCATTTCATCTCTCATATAGTTATACCATAGACAAAAACATTACATCTAGATATGATTTGAATTAAAATCATACATACGTACATTATCCTCCCATCTCTGGAAGATATAGGCGTCCGAAATTAAGATCGTAGCGCCGGAACGGATAATATCGGTACTAGAGCATGGGAGATTAGCTGTTTGTTTACATTGGTTGTAATGGTATATACGTTCATTTCGTTTTGAGTTTTCGAACGTTTATCGTCGCAATTTGTGTTTTTTTTGGACTTTGTATTTTCCTGTGATATATTGTGTTTGGATTGAGGACAATTTTATCTCTGTTCAACAGTAGATAACCTACCTGCATCAAGTTGAAATTTACACTGAGTTTTTATCATTGAACATGAAAATCAATAATAAAATAAAGTAGAGGACGAATAAATGAATTGGTTAAAGGAACTATGTATACCTCATGAAAAGGCTGTATGATAGAACACCTATTTATTTAAAAAATAAAAAAACTCAAAAGTTTCAAGAAAACATCTCTGACATGTCTACTTTCATTACGAACTGAAGAATTTTTGAGTATAATGGACAAAACTAAGTACTTACCAGCTAAACTGAAAGAAACAACATGAAATAAAAGAAGAATTAATATGAATACTCTGCTTTAATGGTTTGAACGTAATAATAATAATAATAATAATAATTTTATTTGTCCACTGAATGTCACAATACACGCAAGTACAATACATTATGGGATACGTCACAAACAGATGAGCTGGTTCGCTATTTGGTAATATAGGAACCTGGCTTGAATGATAAAATAATGTAAAATGAAATAAAATAGAATAAAATACAGACTTACAATTGCCCGTTTTTAAAAGTAATTTATCATTTGCTAATTAAAATCTAGTCAGAGGTATCATTGAGAAATTCCTGCAGTGAGTAATAGCATTTCCGTACCAAAAACCTCTTGATATGTTACTTGAGCGAATTAGTTCCGCATTCGCTGAACACCTTCATTGCACAAATCTACTTGTAGCAATGTGTTCCTATATAATTGGGATTTTCATGCCCAATTGATAATCTGGAAAAACCCAAATTGATTTCGTCCTTCTGTCGTGTATTATGACCGTGTTCCCTCCCCTCTCTTCTTTAAAGTGTCCTGCTTATTAACAATGTAAACAATCATTGAGTAAATATACAAACTTGGTAATGACATAACACCCAATCCGACAAAGTGGTTTTTACATGGTTCTTTGTTAGGCAAGTTTAGCATGCATCTTATAAATTTTTTCTGAATAATAAATAGTTGGCCAGAGCTATTGGGTTTTCCCCAGAAAACTAGACCATATGAAAGAGAACGACTGAATAAGGCCAAAGTATAGTAGTTTGAGCACGTCGATCGATACTGTATTCCATAAGTTCATGATAACGAAAAAATAGAGAACTCAGTTTTGAAGCTGTATGATCAACATGCTCATTCCATGTGAGTTTCTGATCTAGATAAACTCCCTAAAAATTTTGTACTTGCTGAGTTCTCCAGGGTTTTCCTTCTGTTTTAAGTAACATGCTTTCATTTACATTTACATTTTTCCGTAATAAACTGGATAGCTATTGTCATTGTCTACATTCAAAGATATTTATTATTACTGCACCATTGGGACATGCTTCTAATTAGATTCATTGCACTTGCTTTGTGTTTCTCTCTTAGATGTCCTGAGACGATTAAATTAGTAATCATCCGCGTAACAGCATTGGACAACTGTATTCCTCAGTTCATTGGTAGATCAGTTATGAAAATATTTAAATAATGTTGGTGACAGGCATGATCCTTTGTGTGTGCCTATTCGAGTTTTGATCGACTCCGACTCTAATACCGTTGATCTCAACTTTCTGCTTTCTATCCGATAGGTATGAGATTATCCATTCCAAACATGGGCCTCTGACTCCCACCCGATAGAGTTTAGCCTCCAACAGATTGTGGTTCAACCGTGTCGAAAGCTCGGCTCATATCGAAAAATAAATCCCATGACTGTTTTCTTTTTGTTTAAAGCTTCATGGATGTGTGTTATAGCTTTCATCCAATGCTGTCATTGTGGACTTTTTAGCTCTAAACCCATGTTGTGACCTGTCCCAGAATATTAAAATTTTCAAGATAATTGTTGAGCCTTATATTATACGAGTGTTCAATATATTTTACCAATCTGGCACTGAATCGCCACCGCTCTATAGGTTTTGGCTTCCCTTCTATTCCCCTTACTTTTGTATAGTGGAACCACCCTTGAGCACTTCAACTGTTCAGGATATTTACCTTCACAAAAGCTTCTATTTTACTAAAAACACTCAGTGGGCTGTGAATAGAAGAATATCACCAACAGCCTTCATGACGTTTCCTGGCCACATTATCTATACCCGGTGATTTTTTTGTGCAAACTTCTTGATAGTTTTTGCTAATTTCTTCGGGATCTGTGGGGTACAGATAAAATGAGTGGATTCTGGGATTGATGTTTAGGGTGTGCCTCATATTTTCTGAGCTTTTGCTTTCATTTTCCTTTACAAAGTATTTGTTAAAAAAAATTAGATAGCTCCTCACTATTTCCTATAACTTCACCTTCTGTGTTCTCTATTTCAACTATTTTACCCTGTTTTTTTTGTTTGTATTTTCTTTTATTATATTCCAGCACTCCCGATTCATGTTGTTGGAGTTCAGTAACCTGTTATTTATTAAAACGTTTTCCTTTGCTATATTGACTGATTTTCGTTAATAATTTTTTCAAACATTTATGTCTTAGTGTATAGTTATCATTATTTATGCTTTTTTGCGGTTTCTGCTGTTTCCCTAACAAGTCCTGACAGATTTTTTATGTCTGGAGTAATCCAAGTGTTTTTCTTTTTTCTATTGTCGTTTCGGATGTTTTTACTGGAAAGGAAGACTCAAATAGTTCAAGGAATTTATTGTAAAAAAGTGAGAAAGATCCCTGACAATCTGTTTTATAATCTAAAAGCTGTCCGCAGTCTACAAGCAACAAATTTTGTCTAAAATTACAAATCCTGTCTTGGCCAAATATTCTACCCGTAGTAGTAGAGTTATTAGTTTCCTGACCAATAGTGAATGAAACCAAACTGATATGTATGATCTGAGATTTCTTGGTATCAATTACCTTTAATGAGAAATTTGGAATATTTGGTAAAAAATGTTCATCAATGCAAGTTTTTACTGACCTTTGTGATACGGGTTGGGAGAATAGTTGTTTCTGTCATATATATACTCACTGAATACATTTAGCAACATTGTCTTGTCCCTTTCGAGAGGAAAGCAGGTCCACATTTCAATATCCCCGCATATCAGAGATACGAGATTGTTGTTTTCATAATATCATTCAAGAAGTCATTCAGCTTGTTCACAAAAGAGTTTGAAATCTGAACTGGGTGATCGATATATTGCACATATTATAGTTTTTTCCTACATTAGGTAAATTGGTTTCTGCACAACATACTCAAAAAGTCTTTCAGTGCATACACTGCTGGAAATCTAGTTTTCGAAAATGTTATGTCTTTTTTTCCTAATATACCATAACCACCACGGCCGAATGCCTTACGACAGTAAGAGTCATTATCTTGTAGTTTCCAAAGCTTAAGTTCTCCATTCCCGTCTTACACCATGTTTCAGATATACATAGTGCATCGACATCATGCTTTGTCGAGCAATATTTCTAGCCTGGGAATCTTTCCAGATAGTCCTTGATTATGTTGATGTTCATTATGGTGAAGGAGTTCCAGTACACACAAGTTATCAATTTGCCACATGCACTTCCTGTGGGAACTGCAACATGGCTCATTTCAGCCAAGAGGTTCAGGTTTTACATTAGACATTTTTTTTATGTGGTTGCGGTATTTTCTTGGTTTCATATATGTCCTCTTGTTAATTTGCGTTGTTCGAGTCATTGTGTTCCGAAAATTTCCTCTAAGTTCTATATATTTTTTAATAACCAGGTTGGCGGGCCAAAATTTACTGTCTAGCATCACCGAGCTACAGGTAGCAGGAACAGATATCTTAAAGCTCCTATATGCTCCTGATTTCACCGTCAATTCCTCCACAAAACAGTCTACGTTTGGCAATCTCTGCCTTAGAAAAGATTGTATGTCTTGTTCTCTATTTTCAAGATTCACCTTTGATAGGTGAATGTGTGATAGGGGTATATATGCCTTGAGCTTATCATTTTCTGTTTGTGAACCGAAAATGGCTTGCCGACGTTCATTTTGGCTCTTTCTTTTTTTCCCTTTCACTTCTTGCCACTGTGGGAGTTGACTATTATCAGTTTCAGGTAATATGCGAGTGCTCGCTTTGCCTGTTTCTGTTTCAGCATTGAGAGGTCTTTTTTTTTAGGCTTTATCAGCTTCTCTTTTTTCATAGGATGAATCGACTTGGGGTCCCAGTCTGTGGTCATCGATACCTCAATACAGCCTGTATTCTCCAGCTTTTCCTGGGTTCCGTCCGTAGCTTTATTTTTTGTCACTACAAGTGAATAGCTTGGTATTTTTGGTTCACTGAATGGAGAGGTTTGAGGGGCATATGATTCCCTTGTTTTCTCATCTATGGACGATATTTTATTACGAGTGTTGTCTTTCTCCTCAGGGATTTTTAGTGTTACACCTCTGTTTTCTGTTATAGTTTTTTTGGTGTATACTAGTTTGCCAGCCATTTTTTCATCTTTCAGTTTCTCATATAGTCTCTCATATAGCCGATTTTCAATTTCCCTGAGTTTTCTCGCAAGTTCTTCCTCCTGTGCTTCTAGGCGCTTCACTATTATGTAGAGTTCCCCCTTTTGTATTTTGGAATCCGTACAATACTCACTTGTACCCTCAGCCAAGCCTTTGCTATCCTGATACCTCACTCCCCCTATGATAGGTTCATCTGTGAGCATCTCGATTTCACCTTGTATGCTTATCGTCTTCTCTTTTTCCTTTAAGTTATTATATATTTTGAATTTTCCTGACGTATAACAGCTATCCTAAAAGTACGGTGGACTTCTGAGAGTTTGGTTTTTTTGATAGAATCTCTGTTTTCCTGATTATATAATTGAATATTTACGATAAACTGTTATTTTGGTTGTGCAAATAAACATCATTTGTTATTATTATTTTAATAGTATCTCTGGTTGTTACATGAAAGAAAATACAATAATTTAGAATCTCTGGATGATGGCCCAGGTTCAGATTCCGATAAAAGTGGAGGATTTTTCGTTGGAATAGCATTGGACTTCAAAAACTCTACGTTTTCGGTTAGCTGAAAATTGCACATCATTGGTTGGTATAATTCTATATGGAAAAATCCACAAACTTATTGCAGGGAAAATAATTATTCTCAGTAAACTGTAAAGAACAACTCTCTTATGTTCAGACATTTTTTTTTCAATCTTCAAGTTATGAATCCACACCTTTCTTCTGTCCATCATTTCCTTGTTTCCCAACTTTGTTTGGAATGCAACTTTGAATTGTCCAGCTTTCGGAAAGGTATGTAAGCTTTATTCGGTTTTTTTTTGGACCAATATGAACAATAGAATACACAACAATAGTGATTCATCTCTTCTGAACGTTTGTAAACGATCCAAAACACAATTAAAACTCAACAACTTCTCATATAAAATACACGTAAACAGATGTAAACAAAGCAATCTATCTCCCATGCTCTAGTAATATTCGACACCGGTAGGGGGCGTATCGCTTATTATGTTTTCCCTATATCTATGGATTACAGTTTATTGTATTTACTAGTTGATAACTATAGTTAGTTCCTTCGAAATTAGAATATGCCCATTACATATTCGTTTTTAGTCGCTTGAATGAATGAAGTTATTGGAAAATGTACTCTGAATGTAAGAATGAATTCTGAAATTTTTATTCTATGGCAATTTTTTTATATTTGGCAGAATATTACATTGTTAAATTAAATCAATTCCTATTAATATTAAAAAAATGGTTAAAAATAACAATTTACACATTTATTGAAAGAAATAACGCATAACGCACGTTTTTGTTCTAATAGGAAGTTTTTGAGACCCTAAATTTACACGTAAATTACGTTTTCGGTTATTCTGAGCATGCGCAGAAGCTTTTAAATTACCGAGACGGTTATTAACCGATAACGTACTACGTTATCAACGGGACCTTAACGTTCGCTTAATAAACGTCCGTTATATTCGCGGTGTTGACAAGTTTAAACGCGCTTGTGTTAAATTGTTACAAACTAAAAAAAAATAGACTATTTAAACTATGATAAGTGACTAATATCATATATACTATCGTGCTAATTCGTTCCAAACTTCTTCCTTTATATTAAAAATTCGCAAAAAATGTTATTTCTTACTATGTGGCAACCATCAATCGAGTCTGCGATCTGATGTTTTGAGATCGACAGTTTCGGTATTTTTATTGGTTATGTCACAGTGCTATTTTGGTTTGTTTATTTGTGTGAATTGGCCGGCTATAATTTTGATATTTTTTCAACGGTTTTTGTTCACTTGCCACGATAGTTAAAAAAAGACTACGATTTACAGATATGAAGGATCTGTTACTTTTTAGAGTGGTTCTAAGTAATAATCTATTGAAAACCCAGATATTTGGTCTGCACATTTCCCTTATAACAGGAAAATGATTTTCAATGAGAACAGTAAAATACATAAGCCTTCGATGCCTAAGAAATATATTTGCCCAAATTAATCACAATTATTACTACAAACTATTGCATTTACCAGTTGCTTTATGTCCAGACAATTGGGTTTGGTATCTGCAAAGTTTGGCATAACCGTGGCAAATCCTCTCTTTGAAACCGGAAACTTCTTTTCACCTCTTCAGCCTCAATATTATACAAATCGAATCCGGGTATGTTTCCATCAATATTTTCACGTTCTTCTTCCTCTTCAAAGATGTTATGTAAGATTATACCTCTCATTAAATTATGATCCACACCCCCGCGCCTGATCGCTATATAGTCTATTACATCTTCCATTATAATTTACCCAAAGAACGCTAATAATAGGTGAATGAAAATTGGAAAAATCACCCGACAAAAAAATAATACAAGAACACAAGAGAGGTTATACTTATTTGACGTTCGCAATAAATTTGAATTCAAAAACTCTTTTTGGATCGTCAACCCGTTAATAACGTTTTCCGTTCTGCGCAAACTCAACATAGCGGTTTACGATAATTACGTTGACTTCAAATAGAAACTCAAAAACTCCCTAATAGAGAGATATCGGTAACCCAAATAGCGTCAGGCAGTATTAGAGCATACGTATTTTGACATTTAACCTATGCGCGATTCGATTCTCAACGCAACGTCCCTAAATAACGTTACCGCCAGCCCTTATTTACGGGCATGCGTAGCGTTTTTTTTAAGTTAAAGGTTATGTAAGTTTGTTGTTTTTTTTGTACTTACTACCAATATACGTACTTTTTTTAAGTAATGGTAAATTAAAAAAATACGAAATCTGGGATCTGTAGAGCGTGATACAATCTGTAAATATCATCTTTTTCAAAACTAAACAAAAATTTACAGTCTTCACCTGGAACTTCGTCTAACGAAAAATGCTGTTGGGCATCAGTATCTTGTTGATCCCTTATAATGTTCATCAAAATAGCGGCTTCAATATCTTAATCATTTTCACCGCCAATAATTATCACTTCAAGATCTTGATCCATTGCAGAGATTCTAGTGGAAGTTAGGAAAAAGGATTGAACATAAAATGAATCTATATAACAAATATAATTTTCGTCTTTTATTGGAACAATAATAATTCAAAAAAACCTCGAATATGGCTAAGGCAAACGCAATTCAATTGAAAACATAAAAACTGACAAGACAAACAAAAGACACAATAACAATAAAGCATAAAGCTAGGTTAAAAGGTTAAGTCAAATTTTTGAATAGCGCGGGTTCTGTGAATTAGGGCACGATAAAACATCGCTGCCGATAACTGTTAAATAAAACTAAAATACCGCTTGACGTAAAACCAATACCGCAGGACGTAAAACCAATACCGCAGGACGTTAATAACGTTCACAGGCGCTATTCGTTTTACCAATATCTCTCTAATATGTTTATTAATTTACACCGAGTATCGGCCCAATCAATCCAAAATTCCTATTTAAGAGAACATGAAGATTTTCCTCCGATTCAGACAAAGTAAACCTTGAAAAACTGAAGTCAGGTTATATAATTAATCATGTTTTAATATAATTAATTTATATTCAATATGAAATTGTTGAATATTTATGTGCCTTGCTATGAGCAGTCACGGTTTTTTCTTCTAAAAATTACGTTAAAGCAAATTGGTAAATTCACAATTTCTCTTCAAGCAAGTTTTAATCAATATCTATTTGTTTTCCTGGTAAATATTAAAAATTCAAATTAATACATTATATTTTGATGACGTTATTATACAGAAGTTAGTGATAACTAAAATCATGTATTTTATGTTGTGTAGTGATAATTCGTTAACGATACAGGTTTTAAAGTATTTCAACTATATCTCACAAAATTTTGAGTGCACAAAATATTACTATTTTGTCATTTGATGAGATGAAAGTGAAATTGAATTTGATTAATATCAATAGGGTTATAATATTGTTGAAACCTTGTGGTCTCATCATCATATACATCTTTAAATTAGGGAGAATATTTTGAAATTACCTAGTTTCAGGGAAAAATATGTTATCTCGTAAAAGAATATTAAATATTTGCAACTTATGCACATCTTTTGCAAATATATAAATACTTAAACTGATTTAAGGTTCAGGGTATCTCCGTTTTTATGTAGTTAATGGTCATTGTAGACATAATCATTTGTAGCCAATGTAGTCATTGAATAGTATAAAAAATCTAATAATAAAACTCCAATATTAACATTCTCATTGAAAGTACATTATTGTAATAACCAATATCTGAATGATAGTATAGATCCGTTTTTTATTGTTGTGTGCATGAAGCTATATTTACTAACATACTTCCATTTTTTCCCTTATGCTGCTGGAATAAATGCTAAAGGTATTCTGCGATACAAAGTTGATTTCCAATCTCTGCAGGCCGATGAACCTCTGGAAGATGTAGATCTTGACGACTATTAAAATTGTCCACATACATATTAGAGGTCTATTCTTACAGGTATATGTAACATAGATGTTGTATTCATTAGATCAAGTGAGGGGTTACTTGCTTGTGTATGTGAATTCGTCTGTTGTATTTTTGTCCAAAGACTCTAGTTTCACAAAGTTGAATTTGGTTTGAAATCAAGTTACTCCAGAAACGATTTGAAAGGGCTAGTTATGAAGGTGTCATTTTCGATTATTTTTGTTTGATTTATTTAACAAAAAAATTTTTTTTTGGAAAAAATGTACTTGAATTTAGTTTGGAACAGTGTGTCGCAAATTTGTATTCTTTTGATGTACCCATTATGATTATAATTTTATTCTAATTTCTCGTTAATTATATATAAATATATATATATATATATATATATATATATATATATATATATATATATATATATATATATATATATATATATATATATATATATATATATATATATATATATATCAAATCGATCTGTATATAGAAAACTATCCATAGAATTTTGAAAATTTAGCAATATACCAAGGTCGAAGGGAGCAAATCGGCTAAAATAGTTATAAGATAATGACACTTCCGGTTATACCCGAAATGGGTGTCAACTTGCTTATTTCAAATGAAACATCCTATATACATATTATTACGGATTTCGATTCTACGCAATATGAACGAGTACTTCTCGTTTTCGACATATTCAAGTTTTAATGCCTAAAATGACGTTTGTGGGATCTAAAATAATCAACAATTTTTCTTATAAGTAAAGCTTTATTTATTTATTTCATGAGAATTTTGAACTATTTTGGTAAATATTGATACTATATTGGTATCAATTACTATTTTACAGATAGAAATATTCAAAAAACATTTTTTTTGTTTTTTAAAAATTGTTGAATTGTTAAAGTAATGACATTTTGTGGGCGTGTATATATATATATATATATGTATATATATACAGTGTGACCCATTTTTAATGGAAACACCCCTGTAAAATTTGAACTTGTGACCCGATTGCAACCATGTTTTTTTTGAAATGTCAAGTACTAAAAGGTCTACCTTGGGACAAAATAAGAAATGTTTAATCCAATTTTCAGGGCATACTATGATATTTTTTCTTAGTCGAAATTAGGGATTTTTTATTAGCGATTTTTTTATTGAAAAAATTACCACGCCACTGGATTCAGCGTGTCCCTGAATAGGTATGACCAAAATTTCATAAAAAAATATTCATTCATAACAAAGTTATGAGAACTCAAAATTCGAAAACTCACACTTAACAGTCACAAAAAAATACCCAATATCAACAGATAGCCATAGAAATATTTTTTATTATGATTTCAAGAATAAAGTGCCATCAGATAAATACTCTACAAACCTCTCCAGCACTTCTAAAGTCATCTCCCGAAAAGCGTATAATTTCAATTTTCTCTCTTACGCTCACATTTTATGGCAACTAAGATTTAAATTGAAAAATCTATTAGGTCTTAGTTTTAGTTGATTTGCGTGAAAACTTGAATGTAATTCCGTTATTTTCCGTGAAAATATTTATGCTACTTTATCGTTGAAATCATAAAAAAAATATTTCCATAGCCCTATTGTTATTGGGTGTTTTTTTTTGTGATTGTCAAGTGTGAGTTTTCGAATTTTGAGCTCTCATAACATTGTTATAAAGGACTATTTTTTTTGAAATTTTGGTCATACCTATTTTGGGGCACACTGAATCCAGTGGTATGGTATCTTTTCAATAAAAAAATCGCTAATAAAAAAAAACCGAATTTCGACTAAGACTATCGTAGTTTGCCCTGAAAATGGGAATGAACATTTCAAATTTTGTCCCAAGGTAGACCTTTTAGTACTTGACATTTGACAAAAATGCTTGAAATGGATATACAACTTCAAATTTTACAGGGGTGTTTCCATTAAAAATGGGTCACACTGTATATATATATATATATATATATATATATATATATATATATATATATATATATATATATATATATATATATATATATATATATATATATATATATATTTATATATTTGTGAACACTCTGTATTAATATTTACCAAAATACTTCAAAATTCCCTTGAAATGACTATTTTACAGATAGAAATATTCAAAAAACATTTTTGTTTTTTAAAAATTGCTGAATTGTTAAAGTAATGACATTTTGTGGGCGTATTCGACCAAAAAATGGCTACCTATGAATATTTTTTCAATTTTTTCGTGGTATTTTAAAGGACTAAAACATACAATCCCTTTTCCATTTTTCACAAGAACTTTTTAACAAAATAAAAATTCTTTATTCAAAAATATCTGATAATTGATTGTTATGTGGTTGTTGAAAGTTCAATTCGCTTTGATATTTATGTGGTACTTAGTTGAAAGTTCAATTGTGCCTTTTAAATCTTCAATATGAATAATTACTCTATAGCTGAAATGACCGATATGCGTTTTATGTGTGGTCGTGCCAATGGAATTTCTTTGGAAGCTAGAGGGCTCTATGCAGAGATGTATCCCCACCGCGAGATACGTCATCACACAATTTTCACACGTGTTCAGCAACGTCTCTGTGAAAGCGTGACTTTTCAAAGGCGAAAAATAGAATGGGGTCGTCCACGGGTAATAAGAATATTGGCACTGGAGGAAGAGGTTCTTAATATGATTGAAGTTCGTCCGGAATTAGTGAGTACAAGGGAAATTGCTGACACACTGAATGTTCGCAATTTATTTATTCATTCATTTGGTATGTGCTCATTACCAAGAATTCATAGCAGTTGTATAATGGAAAAACAGAATAGAACCTAAATTCTATGAACAAAATCAGTACGGGAATTCCAACTGATACCTCTATAGTTTGATGGAGGCCAGAGTTGTATTGAACAGTATTATATCGCCATATCGATTACCTGCGCGACACATTCTGCAAATAGGGGAACTCTGGCCCGAATTTGTTCTAAAAAATTGAACATCAAATAAAGTTACATGTCTGAGGGGACGAGGTGGAACATAGAGCCTGAAACGACTCAAAAGAGCTGTTAAGTCCCACATCCCATTCAAAAAATTAAATAAAAATATGAGGTTATTAGCTCTCTGTGTCTCAATAGTTTGCACTTGATATTTTTTCCTCAACATATCGGAGAAATCTTGGTTGCACAGACTCCAGTCTGTTCTTATATAACGCATACTCTGTGCTCCAAACACAAACAGCAAAACTCAATCTACTTTTGATATAGGCCTTGAAAAGAGAATGAAAAGATGTGAAAACTTTACATGTCCGCAAAACGAAACCCAGAAATTTGTTACTTTTGTTTACATTGTTAATATTCTGATCAAATATTATTTCCCTGTCAAACAATATCTTTCACCGCCGAGAGAATAATCAAATATAATAGGAGAAAACCCCTGGTAATGAGTTAAGGTCATCCTGCAGCAAGCGACAGTCTGACAAATTCAAAATATGACGGAATATCTTCAGATTATGGGACAGTAAAGGCTCCAGGTAAGTCCTTGGGTCATGAAAGGACTATAGACAAAAGCGTGTATATACATATAAAGTGACCTATTTGATAGGAAGCAAACATTGAGAGGAGGTCACCGGCTACCCCTATAAAATGTCGCAAAAGAGTTTTTTTAATAATTAGTACAATGGCGGTGCTAAGGCTACAGCACAAGGCATTATAAAGAGCGAAGTCAATACATCAGAACCAACGCTCTTTGAATAATTCATGCTTAGTATTCAGACAAAATAAATTTTTTAGAATTTAATCTGAGTTTTTTGAATTTCACGGCGTCCATGCTACATTTTGAGATGTTTCACCTTCTGTGAGCATTTTTTCCAGCAACAGTTTCCTCTATAAATAAATAAAATAATCTTAAAAATTTGCAAGGATCCATAATTGTATCCTTATCATATTTTTCGAGACCAGGCACTTTTGCCGCGAGATTTTCCCCATCGAGTAGACTTTTGTCAATGTAGTCTTCGAATGATTTCCCAGAATGGTCAATTTTTAGAAACCTTATTATTTATTCACTGACGAATCCAACTTTTCAAGGCAACGGATTACAAATTTTCATAACAACCATCTGTGGACCGAAGATTAGATTTGCAGAAGATCCGTTCATACACTATGTTCAATCATATTAAGAACCTCTTCTTCAAATGCCACTGTTTTTACTACTCGTGGACGAATCTTCGAAAAGTCTCTCTTTCACAGAGGCGTTGCGGAAAACGTGTAAAAATTGTGTGATGAGGTATAACGGAGTGGGGATACATTTCTGCATATAGCCGTCTAGTCTCCAAAGAATTGCCATCGGCACAACCATACATAAAATGCATATCAGCCATTTCAGCTATAGTGTAATTAATTAGGCACAATTTAACTTTCAACTGAGTACAGCATACAAATCAAAGCGAATTAAACTTTCAACTGCCACATAAAAATCAAAGCAACATACTAGATTTTTTCGATTCCATTTGCAGAAGATTTGTTCATGCTGTTGTATTTTACTTTTTACTAAGAAACTATTGCTTTTACGTAAACAACACAATAGTTAGAAAGATTAGCTCTGAATCATTCATTTTTATTGATAGCAATTTCATGAAAAAATTAAATTTTTTCTTCTCGTTTATGAAAGCTTGTAACTTTCAAGGACATATCTAAAGCTTTGCTTTACATGAAAGACCCCTTTAATTTTCGACAAGGAATCACTCTCTAAAAACATTCGCATTTATTTGGAAACACGCTGTATATATATATATATATATATATATATATATATATATATAATATATATATATATATATATATATATATATAATATATATATATATATACATATATATATATATATACATATATATATATATATATATATATATATATATATATATATATATATATATATATATATATATATATATATATATATTTATATATATATATGTATATATATATATATATATATATATAATATATATATATATATATATATATATATATATATATATATATATATGTCACCGGAAAATAACAAGAATCGCAAGTTTATCAATTTCCTAGGAAATTTATAAACCTTCGTAGGATTCTAAACGAGAAATAAAT
>JARQZK010000823.1:0-7500 GCA_030704885.1 Cynegetis impunctata | reverse complement strand
TTAATTGTGTCGTGCGGGCCGCTACCTACATAAATACATCTGTTATTTAGGCGTTGGTAAAAAACCTATTACGTTTTATTGTTTATTTATTATATTGGGAACATTTTAATGTCATCGAAATGAGAATCCGTAAGTCGGTTTCTATATACGTTCTTTGCATGCAAAACAAGTTAAGCAGAATTGGATCACATTTTTTCACTGTCTTAAATTGTTCGGGCACTATTGTCTAAAATTCAGCGTACCTGCTCCATCCTAGTCAAACAAGTCTGCATAATAACCAGGGGTGTAGTGGAGCGGGAACGCGTGGGAACGGCGTTCCCACACTGGTTTCATTCAGTAAAAAAAATAATAATAATAAATAAAATTAAAATCACTTACGCAAGTAAATAAAATAATATCTTAAAAAATGTGTGTGCATCATATATTGATTTGAGGCATCAGCACCCATGCACCGTACCTACCCGAATTTCAATATTCTAATTGTTTACTTAGATTAAGATTCTGTAGTTCGTTAACTGCTATTAATGACCAGAAGTTGCTATCAAGTGTTATTAACAACCTTAAACGGAGACTTTTCACAACAAGAAGCAGTAACAAACCATCTACAGCCACAGGGACCAACAATTATGATTATGAAAAAGAATATGAATCTCTCCTTTCAGAACTGAAAGTAACAACTGGCCTCCAGAAAAATATGCTGGATACGGTGAACAAGAAATCGAACATCTCTGTGCAAGATTCAGGTTGAATGCCAACAAAATTAAGAACAGCTTCAGAGATTACCTGGAAAACAACACTACGATTCCGAAGGACTTAAACCCTCTGATAAACTGCACAAAGCTTATTCCTTGCAGTTCAGCAGAGTGTGAACGTGGCTTCAGTCACATGAATATTATTATATCGCCAACACGGTCAAAACTGACCATCGAGCACGTATCAGCATTAATGTTTATCAAGTTGAATGGACCAAGTATCCAGACATGGAAACCAGAGAATTACGTCAAGACATGGTTAAGACGACACCACACAGCGGATGACACTAGAACTCGACGGGCCAACCTCCAACCTTACAAAGAGGAAGAAGGTGCATTTGCCATTTATTTGTAAATACATTATAAAATTTTATTGAATATGTTCTGTTTTTAATCTTTGTGTTTGAATTTGTTAGTAAACGTATACATAAAAACATGTTACATCTTCTATTTTTTTCTTTTTCCCTGTGATAATTTTATCCATTCCATAGGCTAAAGGGCCCCTGAACCGAACCCCCCGCTCTCTGGGTGGGGGGAGGGGTACCCCTCAGACCACTTCCTCCCATTGGTAAGTCAGTATTTAGCGTTCCCATCACACTGAAAATTTTGCCACTACACCACTGATAATAACAATCCAAAACTGAAGCCAATTGTGAAATACTTATCGGCTCTAGGTACTATAATTTTTCTACAAGGAGTAGCAAATTTTTAAGAAAAGAAAAAAACTGCGCCTATTATTTCCTCGGGAATTTAAATACCTAGTTAATAGGTTTGAGTATCGCTGGACTAGCGCTTCAAATCTTCGTAATCTTTCTCTTTTTCGCTTGGATACTGCATTCAGATTTGTTAAAGTTGTGTCGACAATAGGAAGAGATTGTTGGCAAATACATGCATGTTCAAAATATAACTAGTTAGCGGCTCAATCGCCTATAATATATTCGAGAAAATATAGATCCGCCTACGAACTCCGAATCGTGTTACGTCTACGAAAATCCCCTATTCACGTTACTACGCCTATGTTACACATAACGCGATCGTCAGGCTGAGTTGGATAGGCGTTTCTACAACATCGTACTGCGGAGGTCGAGTACTTTCGCAGACCGAAAGTTCCCAATTGCCTATTAAATAGTATCGCCATAAACGGTAATCCTATGGTGCCGAGCGTAGCATCATGGCAATCGATGCCGTGCGGACTCGTGAGAGGTAGGAACGCGTTTCTACGATATCGTATGGCATGGGTGGTCAACTTTTTCAGAGGCCGGGCCAAACTTTTGAAATAAGATTTCCCGCCGGGCCGCACAATCAATTTTTTGTTGGTAATTTAAAAGCAAACGAGAAAAATATATTTCATTTGTAAAAAAGAAGAACAGAACAGAAAGAAATATACGTATTTTTTAATTACGCACAAGAAAATTAAACTTTATAATTTTAGTGTAACGTCTGACTTTGTTTGGCAGAACTTAGTTAATTAATGTCGATCTCAACTGAGGTCGTAGTTAGACGCAAACAGTTTTCCAAATGCTCATCGGTAATTCGGGTTCTCTCTTTGGATTTGATGTGCTTCATACGACTAAAAAGCTGTTCACACACGTAAGTGTTTCCGAATAGAGAAATGTTCTTCGGCAGTTTTATGTAAAAAAATTTTACATTTTTGTTCATATGACTCAGGGTCATGGGGCCGCAAGGTGTCCCTCGGCGGGCCGCGGGTTGGCCACCCTTGCCGTGGGGCATCGGACAGGCTATCGAGAACTCTCGAACCGGCGAAAGTTCTCGATCGTCTGATTAGGTCACGTGAAATGGTCGTTGAGTAAAACTCCAAATTTATAATAATTTTTAAATTACATATTTGTTTGATTATAAATGGAAGAATTATCCAAGAAGGTTTTCGCTTATTGCATAATGATCTGTTGAAAGTTTTTCACTTTGAAGATTACAAAGACATCGATCACACGAAACCATTTTCCGATTATGTTTATGTAGTTAAAATGTGTAGACAAAACTAAGTACTTACCAGCTAAACTGAAAGAAACAACATGAAATAAAAGAAGAATTAATATGAATACTCTGCTTGAATGGTTTGAACGTAATAAGTTATTATATTTTTTGAATTTTCCTGACGTATAACAGATATCCTAAAAGTACGGTGGACTTCTGAGAGTCTGGTTTTTTTGATAGAATCTCTGTTTTCCTGATTATATAATTGAATATTTTAGTTTTTACCTAGCTATAGAGTCCAGATTTATTTCATATTCTTGATGTTATGATAAACTGTTATTTTGGTTGTGCAAATAAACATCATTTGTTATTATTATTTTAATAGTATCTCTGGTTGTTACATGAAAGAAAATACAATAATCTAGAATCTCTGGATGATGGCCCAGGTTCAGATTCCGATAAAAGTGGAAGATTTTTCGTTGGAATAGCATTGGACTTCAAAAACTCTACGTTTTCGGTTAGCCGAAAATTGCACATCATTAGTTGGTATAATTCTATATGGAAAAATCCACAAACTTACTGCAGGAAAAATAATTATTCTCAGTAAACTGTAAAGAACAACTCTCTTATGTTCAGACATTTTTTTTTCAATCTTCAAGTTATGAATCCACACCTTTCTTCTGTCCATCATTTCCTTGTTTCCCAACTTTGTTTGGAATGCAACTTTGAATTGTCCAGCTTTCGGAAAGGTATGTAAGCTATATTCGGTTTTTTTTTTTGCCCAATATGAACAATAGAATACACAACAATAGTGATTCATCTCTTCTGAACGTTTGTAAACGATCCAAAATACAATTAAAACTCAACAACTTCTCATATAAAATACACGTAAACAGATGTAAACAAAGCAATCTATCTCCCATGCTCTAGTAATATTCGACACCGGTAGGGGGCGTATCGCTTATTATATTTTTCCTATAGAACTCAACCCGTCCAACTATCGGCTCCAAAGGCGGTCACGTGAATTCGAGTCCATGGGACGCGAAAATAGTTCTTAAGCGTCGGGAATGCCGCCGTTTTAGCGAATTTCGGAGAAACGTCAAACTTTAAACGTTCGATATCGAAAATCGGCGTCTCGGATCGAGGCGAGACGTAGCCTAAGCACTACGGAAAGGACGTGGGCGATCGAGGGGGCCCTTCGGGCCCCGCGATTCGGGACCGATCTCCTTATCTCGGCTTCATAAGTTTGCCAAAATGCGGCCTTCGGCCGCCTGCATTTTGGGAAGTCGAATTTGGCAAACCAATTATTTATTTATTTAGTATTATATATAACTGAGATTGAATTCTCGCACATCACTTGGTGAAACATCATAAAGAATAAAGTATAAACTTTAAAATAAAAAACACTTGGCTTATGTTTCACAATATAAAAAATATTTAAATACTGTATTTAGCAGTAACGAAAAGTCGACATGTTTCGAGTTATGAACTCATTATCAAGACTTTTGTCTTTTTGAGTCTTGATAATGAGTTCATAACTCGAAACATGTCGACTTTTCGTTACTGCTAAATACAGTATCTAAATAATTTTTATATTGTGAAACATAAGCCAAGTGTTACGTTTATACTTCATTTATATATATATATATATATATATATATATATATATATATATATATATATATATATATATATATATATAAACTGAAGTCAAGGGTAGGTATAAAGCTAATAAATTTTCACATTCTTGGAATTCCTGCAAGTTTTGCCTTAGCTCCTTATTGATTGTTATGATTACAACATCTTGGGACTGTAACGTTTAGCATGAAAGCATGGCATTTTTTTTGGAAAGTGTAATAAACAACGTTTTTCGGGCGACTTTGTCTCAATTTGTTGGCGGTTATTATAAGCAATTTTTACTGTAGTAAAGGTTAGGTTAGGTTAATTTTTACTGTAGTAGAGGTTGATAAATGTTTGTTTTCCTATAAAATTTCTTTTAAATAATGTTATGTGGAAAAAGATGGCGGAAATTTATCAAAAAAAGAAAAACCTAGAAGCAAAAACATTTAAAAATAAAGAAAAACCTTATTCTACAAATAAAAAAAGCGTATCATCCTCAGAAGATGAAGCAGTTTCTGTTGGATAATAATATATAATCGCTTATGGTTACCCAGATCATTGTCCAGCAATATTTGATGGATATGGGTCTGATGCTCGCCATGGATAGGTGTTAACAATGGTTCTGGCTGAACAAAACACTCAGCAATAGCCCGAAATAAGTCTGATGGCCTACTAACATTTGACAGAAATTGATAGTGTACAGGAGCCCCTTGAACTAGATGAGAATCGATATATATATATATATATATATATATATATATATATATATATATATATATATATATATATTCAAATTTTTGTATTTTGTTAATTTTTTTTTGATTCTCTTCAAATAAAAAAATTATTCCAATTTTTAAAATACTTTTTTTTAACGTAAAATGTGTTTCTGCACAGCTTTGATGGGTGACTTCAACTCGTCTTATCATTTTATGGACAAAAATGCCCAGAGACAAAGCCACCCTAAACGACCAGGTGACTTTGCGCACCATTTTTTTTCCAAAAAAAACACAGTGTATTATAAAGTAATCAATCTAATTCTGTAGTAATAAACTCAAATTCTGTTATAAATAAATATTATAAATATTCCATGTTTTTATCACTTTTATAGTCCGAAAGTGTCCGTCACCCAAGATTACATAAATTTTTGCCAAACTGTCTGCGATCTCGTTGCCCCTAATTACTTTGTGTGATCTTACCCATAGGAATGTCATTTTTCTATTCAATTTTTGGGCGTTGGAAAGTTGTTTCATTGCTTCGATTAGGATGTATGAATTGGCTGAAGAAAATTCTAAATTGATGACCTTCTGTTATACGCTACGACAGTCTGAAATTATCACGTTTCACATGTAATATATATATATATATATATATATATATATATATATATATATATATATATATATATATATATATATATATATATATATATATATATATATATATATATATATATTATATATATATATATATATATATATATATAATATATATATATATATATATATAATCTCCTGATAATTATTAGCAATAACAGGCTTGTTGAATCTCAAAAACTCGATTTTATTAAAAAGTTGACGTTTCGCCACGACATTCGTGGCTTTATCAAAACTTTTGAAAAAATTGAAAATTTTCTGACATTTAATTGGTATTTTGAAAAAATTTGAATAGAAAAAGACTACTATGTTTCACTAAAATTTTTCGGCTGTGGCCGTTCTTTGTTATTTATTACGTGCTATTCAGTCCAATATTAACATTCAAATCTGTTATTATTAGATGGTAAGGGAAACCACAGAAATCTTTACCCACGTAATGTTGGAAATAGGTTCAAATTATTTTGATTTTGAAAAGTCAAAGAATAGGGTACTATTTTTTTTTTTCAAAAATTTCTCATTACGGCTGTGGCCGTTTTCAGTTATTAATTGCGTGCTATTTAGTCCAATATCAACAGACAGGTCTGTTGATATTGGGAAGGGAACCACAGAAACCTTCACCCACGTAATGTACAAAACAGGTTTAAAATATTTGATTTTTGTCTTTAAAAAGACATTAATTGTAATTTTGGAGATCACATGTTCTAAACTATACTTTCTCTTTAGAAAAATTGAAAATTCTAGATGTTTAGATTTTTTCTATGATGAAGATGAGTTGTTATGGTTAGAGTTTAATTGTTGAATTATTTTGTTTTGATTTATGTTGTTTCTTAGAAAAATTTAAGAATTAAATCTGGGTATATTGAACTCTAATGTTTGATATCTGTTTTATCATTTACGACTTCATTTAAATTTTTTTGAATATGTATTATTTCTAAAATTTCTCTGCGTTTTTGATCTTTTTCTATTTCCAAAATTTTTGTGCTATTAAAGTTGAAAGCATGATTCTCATTTTTTTTATGTTTTATTAGTGCTGTGGTTTGTGTTCTGGTATATTTGTGTGCTTTTAATCTTTCTTCTAAATTTTGAAAAGTTTGTCCTATATATGATTTATTACAATTATTACAGGGTATACTATAAACAACATGAGATTTTTGCAGAAGAGGTGTTTTACTTTTTAATTTAGAATATATTTGTTTTATTTGATTTTGTGCGGTGTGGGCTACTTTAATATCGTATGGATTTAAAATTTGTGAAACTTTATTACTTAAATGAGGAATATATGGAAGAGGAATATATTTTTTGTTAATATTTTCTTTTTTTGATGTTTCAAATGTGTTGTAAAGTTTATGAATCCTATTTTTAGTGATTTTTTGTATAAGTTTTATTGGGTAATCGTTTTTTATGAGTAATTTATGGACATCTTGTAATGTTTCATGTCTGTGTGTAGGTGAAGTAAGTTTAACTGCTTTGTCTATATATCCGATTATTAAACTCTTTTTTTCTGACAAATGATGTGTACTGTTGTAGTTCAATGTTCTTTGTGAAAAAATTTCTTTTCTATGCCATTTTGTGATAATTTCATTGTTTTTGTGTATGAGAGTAATATCAAGAAAATTTAATGTATTGTTCGTTTCTTTTTCTAGAGAAAATTGTAATTTTCTATTAAAGTCGTTGAATTTTTTGAGAATATAATCAAAAAAATCTTCTGATGTTATTATAAGGCAATCATCAATTCATACCTTTTGAAAGTTATAATTCGTTCATTCGAATTATTTAATACATTTTCTTCTATTCTAAAACTAATTGAGCTATAACACTGG